>JABWTJ010000026.1:3610622-3691983 GCA_016801875.1 Solanum sitiens
GTCCATTTTACTTTAGGGAAACTATAGCCTTAACAGACATTAAGACCATGGGTGATAAACATGGAATTTGGTATTGTAGAGCCTTACACCAATGGAAGGTGTTCTTACCTAGCCATGGTAGAACATTAACACATGCTAGCATATTAGGTGATATCACTTGCTAGATCCTATGTGGCAAGCATAGTTTATGGAACTTGGGGGTTATCATGGAAACATCACTCTACACCCATTTTGGGTCATGAGGCTATCCACCCCGTGAGGACCGTAGTGAACCCTACCTCCCCTATTTGGGAAATTGTCACCCCCTCATATGAGGACCATAGTGAACCCTACCTTCCCTATGTTGGAAAAGTGTCACCCCCTCATCTACAAGTTCACTCGGTGCTAAGCTAAGTTCCCTTTATTGAAAAACCTTTAATTATACTTTCAAAAAACATAGGCTTAAGATATTCATGTGTATATATATATGCTTATAGCATATTCAAGCACCTATATAGTTATAGAGTATTCTTGGGCACACCTTTCAAGGTCCCTCTATTAACTAGATCATCTTTCATGTGTGTGAGTGTATACATATATGTGAGCAACCTTTCACATAACACCTTAAGTCACACATATTCATACATCATATTCATACATATAGAAACCAAAACTAGAACTATCCTATCAAGGTACACATGTGCAATGCATAGGCAAAGTCCCATGACCTTGCCCATACTAGTACACCTATCAAGTCGTCCTAGCTAAGGAATCACATATCATACTTTCATAAACATCACCTTTACATTCATAGTAGTAGACACTAGTGAATATGAGAACTACCTTTCATTTAGACAGCATGACCTATACTACTTGTAACATGCATGTGAAGTGAGTGTTTGTGTAAATTGGTCAACATGATCCCATAATGTCTATAGAAACACATTGGGGCAGCCTCCCTCTTAGATCATAATACTTCATCAAGCATAGGCCACACAACACACAATAACATAGGAGACAAGCCAACTTTATAATACACTTAAGACTCCTAACTTGTGCTATTCATGCATTCGCATAGGGTACATGGGTAAGGGATTATTAACACTTTTAACACATCAATTGCAACACCTATACTTTACCCTAACATGAATATACACGTGCTTATACAAATAGCCATATAACCTAGATCACAACTACAATAGGAAAGTAGGCGTAAACCTCTCATAGTATCATCATAAGCACATATTCATATGATCATCAATTTTCCTTCAAGGCCATGGTCAACACATATATAATTACAATAAAGTAAACACCGCCACTATAAGTGGACCATACCACACAATGCCACTCACGGCTTCATCAACATTATTATAGAGGAGTAGAGAAGTAGCATAGTAGATCAATTGTTACAAATCCTTTAGCCTTTGGTCTCCATTGACCATTACTACTTTTTCACCAATAAGTCAAGTATAGCGCAGTATCCTAATGTATCATGATCATACATGAAGTTAAGCATAAGCCACTACAAGGTCATATTATAACTAATACGATATATTAACATGCTAGAATGTAGAAGAACATAAACCATTAGCCAATTTCACTTTTATGTATTATAGATCATATTTGATCAACAATATCCATCTAAGGCAGTAGCTAAACACATACTTAATCACATCAAAATCATGATTACATCTACCCTAGGATTAGGATCACAAAATGACTAGATTACAGTGAATATGCTACATTAGAGGAACATGAAAGATAGAAGAATATAGGCCAAACCAATCTTGAATCACATCTATATAATTGAACAATAATATCCTAGTAAAACAGTAGGTACAATCATCCCTACACCATTGAATTTCGCATTAGATCATTTAGGAACCAATGTTACAGTGAATTCAAGTAAAACTAAGCTAAACATGTTCAAATCTTCCTTCATTGATCCACATGGATCCATTACTTATAATTCAACAACAATTAACGTAAACAATAGTATATATAGGTGATTCAATGTAATAACCTCAAAATTCAATCGATAACAAGTCATGATCACAATGCCCATGCAAGGGCTAATTCGATTTAAGGAAGGAGCATGGGTTCATCATGCAATGGGAGTAAAAATCACGATCAAACCTATGTATTTCCTTCAATTCATAATGATTCAATAATTCAAAATATTTTTAGAAAGAACCCATGGATAGATTGAAGAAGAAGAACTTTGATCATAAACTTTGTTTGAAAACATTGAGAAGAACTCTCCAATTGAAAGGTTACTTAGATATGAAGGATCAACATACCTTTATCTACATGAAGACCTATAAAACATGATGAATCAACCATAGAAATCTGAGCTCCAAGCAGTTCTTGATCTTCACCAACAATGGTGGTTTTAGAAAGAACATTTTTGGAGGGAAAGGTTCAATTTGTGTGAGTTTGTTTTGGGAATGGGTTGATCACGTTTTTTGATGACTTATATACACCCAAAAGTAGATAAATAAACCTATTAGAGTCAGGTTAGGACGTGGTGTGAATTTCCTATTCACCCCTTTAATTAAAACAGACGCTGCTGCCAGTTGCAGGCCACCATTGACGGAGGCACTGACGAGGCGTTGGTCTGTCAACGGACCGTGCCTAGCATCCGTCGGCTGGTACTTAGCCAAATTCTTGGCTTGAGACCTGCACAAGAAAAGTGCCAGTTGAGGATACCTGACCAACGGGCCGTTGGTAGACCAACTGGCCGTCGTTGGGTCCGTCAATGGACAGCCAAGCCAGTTTCTCGACCAGCCTTGGGTCCTGCTTGTGGGCCCTTTTTCGGGGCCCTTTAGAGGTCGTACCTAGACGTTTCCAACATAAATACAACCCTTAACAAGTTGTAGACTTTCCACAAAAGTTTCACCCAAAACAACCACCTGTAACTCGTCCAAACAGGCCTAGCCCCATCAAGACACACGTTGAACGTCTTAAGGGCTATCTTTCGAATGCCTTGGACGTTCTTGGTCGTTTGACCTCCAAACTTCACAAAACTTCATATACTATCATTTTACATCATTATAAACCATTTTAATACTTCATAAGCTCATGCATCACACATAATCACATAGAACCACATACGAGGCATTTAGGTGACTTCGTCGTCGAACGTTTCGGTCGACCCTTGACGTTTGACTTCCAAATCACCTCAAACTTTATACACTGCCTGTAAACCATATTATAAGTAATTTTAGGACCTTAGAACATTAATAGAAATATTTTAGGCTCTAGACACCCTATCTCATTTTGGGGTCTTACAATATCCCCACTTGGGAACATTCGTCCTCGAATGACACTTAGAACACTTTAACCACAACAAGGACTTCAAAGCATCATAGAGCAGTTCAACATATTCATAACATCATCACATAGAAATTAATTCACCAAGATTAAAAGGAACACCACTTCACACCTTTTAGCACTCAATGCACACAAGCAAACAAAACTTCAATTCACTCACCCCCTTAATGCATTAATCAAAGAGGATATTATCATGTTCATAGGAGGAACATCCTTATACTAATCATAACATGGTCATTAAACCTTAATTCATCAATATATCATCTTGCAAGGTCACACAAAGGCAGATTTCAACAATACTCAAAACAAGTAGGCACTGATACTTCAATGCACATAGACTTGAGTTAATTGCATCAACAAAGATCTTCATTAGTTAGACCTAGTGCCATGAAGGTCATACTCAACCATACCATGCTTAGTGGTGTCCATGGAGGAATGTCCTTCACCTCAACACACTTACATATATCATGAGTTCACACCTAAGCAAAGTACAAGGTCAATGTACTCTAAAATGAGAAATTCTCAACTTTTAAACCAAGGCATTATCATGTCTTCTTCCTAGTGAAGTCTAAATGGTAAGTCACACCAAGTACATCACAACAAATAGGAAGAAATTTCACAAAATGTCAATTTCTAACATAGTACTTACCTTCACAGTCAGCATCACTTGAGAAGAATAACACAAATCATAGGCACACACATTAATACTTAGCTAAACATGCTTTCATTCTTCAAAAGTGAGCCTAAAATCATACTTTCTAAGCCATACAAGTCACATCATTTTCAAGAGACTCCACATATTTCATTTTTAAAAGACTCAACTTTTCATTATAAGGCTAAACCTTATATATCACAAGTTACTAAAACCAAGTTTCCTACTTTATCTCATGAAGTCAAGTGTACTATTAGCATTTTAGGATGTACAATACTCATGAGAAAACATGTATTTAGTCAAACTTTTATTCATGCACCTTGGAATCTTAGAAATATCCTTAAGGTAATGTCAATCAATACATACTAAACATATAAGATTCATGCAACTCATAATTTATGCAAGACTATATTCATGAACAAGCTTACTAAGAATTCATTAGTTTCAAGTTCAAGTAAAAATAGAAGGACAATGTAGAAAATATCTACAACCTTACCATTTCATGACCATCCCCCACTTAGGGTAAACCCAATTAAGAGAAACTTAACCCATCTTAAAAGGATCTTGACTTAACAACCTTCATTTTTTCATCACTTAAAAGTGATTACAACTTTAGAAGGATTTACAGTAAGTTAACATAGGAACACCAAGGTACTCTAAGCCTTATCACCTAGGCAATTAATCCATAATTATCAAGTTAGGTCATCTCATTCAATAAAATAAGGTGTTCACACAATACAATAGACACCAAGGTCATACCTCATTAGGGGAAGACAACAAGGAGACTCACAACACAATAAGAAGTTAGAAACAAATCTACGACTCATCATGCCATAAGACTCTCTTTCTTCATTCCAAATAGCAAAACTCCTTTTCAGATTCATTATCATGTTCATATACATCAATTCTATACACATTTTAACAACATCTAATGAAAGGACAATTTACTTGGTTCTTCAAAAATATTATACTGAGCTGCCTAACTTTGTAGTGAGCATGCTTCCAAATTCAAAAAATGAAACATTTAGGCAATTGATGGAAAGAAGCATGTCAATATGATATACAAAACTTGCACCAAGACAAGCATATTATCATAACACCTAGGATAAAGTCTATACAAAGGACTCCAATCCATACTAGGCAACTTATCAAGGACCACATGTACACAAAAGGAAACATTGAACACCTTTAAGTACAAAATCTTAAGATAGCATGCTTCCATATGTAGTCACTAAGCATTTCAAGCTCAAACCATAATATAAGGCTACCATCATGCAACACAATATAGTAACACATTATTTCAAAAGAAACTCATGTCAACCATAATAACTTTTAATCATCCTTTAACTATATCATGCCATGCATTCCTCAACATAACATGCTATTTCACTTAAGTCTCATACATAGCCAAAATTGGCATCATATCATCAAAACATTTCAAAAATTCACATTCACACATACTCATTCAACCATAAAACCAAGATAAGCATTTACACTCACCTTTTCTCCCTCAAGCATATAGAGACAATCTCATCCAAGAAATCACATCTAAAAGACCACCGGACAAAAAACATAAGAGAGAGATCTTATAGAGTTAGGTTCTATGGCACGATATGAGAATGATAAAGAAGGGAAACTCCACAATCCTATAGCCTCTCATACCATTTGATGTGTCGCGACTCACCACCAATGATACAAGACTCTACTAGACGTGACAATATGAGACTTTTAGAACCTAAATCCACTTTATAAACCTGATGCTCTGATACCACGTTTGTCACATCCGGAGGGCACCCCCTAGAAGTAACAAGGCGTACTTGACCTCTCGGAGGTCTTATACAAGCCCATAGATATCATTCATCGCATTGACATAGTAAATTTTAACGGAAAATTTAAAACTTTTCATAGCACATCATATGCTAGAAACATTACTCCATATATAAATAAAACATAAGTCATAATACATATATAGACCTTAAGTCTCTTTGTCATCTTAGACTCAATAACTTTAGTGAACATTAGGGACACGGCCCATAAGACACATTACATAGCTATACAATATTTGAAGACTTTACATTAAAGACATAAGTAGGACATCCTTGAACTTTAAGGATTCCTTTCATTGAGCTTGGGAATCATCTAGCAAGCTATTCACCATTAAATACATCCTTTAAGCATCCATAAACTACACTTTGTGTAAAAAGTAGAGAAGAATGGGATTAGCACAAGAATGTGCTAAGTATGGCAACCATGCAAAAACATGTATTTAAAAGGGACATTTTCTTGAAATCATACTTCATGCCTTTTTGAGTAAATCTTCATAAAACCTTTAAATAATAGCATTTATATCATTCATATACTTCATATAAACATATTCAAAGGCCAAACATCACATAAGATCACATTTAGAATTTACTGCATACTTAAGGCACATTACAGTAAGCCCTTTTTCCCTTAACAGTGAACCCTCTTATCTTTTGTTCATTAACTTCCCAAGTAACCCTTTAGTGATACTTGGTGCAATGCATCACCTTAAGGCCACAAGGAAACGTACATATCATCTACACAAGACAACACATACCATCATATAAGTACAACATAGACATAGTTAAGCCAAGAGTATAAGGACATTACAGTGAACTCATAATCATTATGCACATATATTTATTTTACTTTACATAGAACCTTATAAGACCTAAATCATGCCCCCAAATCTAAGTCTACTAGTGCAATGTACATGTAAGGCCCCATAACCTCACACATACTTAGTAAACCTATCATGAGGCCACAAGCCTTTACATCCAAGTCATACATCAATATAGTAAGAGAAGACAACTTCATTCATGTCAAGCAAGACCTTCATCATATAGTCAATTAGATCAACATCATGCATATAAGGATAAGATCACATCATCTAGACTCATACCATGAACATCTTCATGACAAGTAGACAATTACTACCATACCATGCATAAAGACATATTCATAACCATACACCTTAGAACACCTTCCTAGAACTTCCTAAGGAGCTACTTGTGCAATGTCTAGATGGGTTCATTACTTCCACCTATCCTAAGTAACCTCCCTTAAGTCATTCTAGTGAGGGTCCTAAACATTTATTTCCATTGTCCATTTTACTTTAAGGAAACTATAGCCTTAACTGACACTAAGACCATGGGTGCTAAACATGAAATTTGGTGTTGTAGAGCCTTACACAAATGGAAGGTGTTCCTACCTAGCTAAGGTAGAATATTAACACATGCTAGCATATTAGGTGATATCACTTGCTAGATCCTATGTGGCAAGCATAGTTTATGGAACTTGGGGGTTATCATGGAAACATCACTCTACACCCATTTTGGGTCATGAGGCTATCCACCCCGTGAGAACCGTAGTGAACCCTACCTCCCCTATTTGGGAAAGTGTCACCCCCTCACATGAGAACCGTAGTGTACCCTACCTTCCCTATGTTGGAAAAGTGTCACCTCCTCATCTACAAGTTCACTCAGTGCTAAAATAAGTTCCCTTTATTGAAAAACCTTTAATTATATTTTCATAAAACATAGGCTTAAGATATTCATGTGTATATATATGCTTATAGCATATTCAAGCACCTATATAGCTATAGAGTATTCTTGGGCACACCTTTCAAGACCCCTCTATTGACTATCTTTCATATGCGTAAGTGTATACATATATGTGAGCAAACCTTTCACATAACACCTTAAGTCACACATATTCATACATCATATTCATACATATAGAAACCAAAACTAGAACTATCCTATCAAGGTACACAGGTGCAATGCATAGGCAAAGTCCCATGCCCTTGCCCATACTAGTACGCCTATCAAGTCGTCCTACCTAAGGAAACACATATCATACTTTCATAAACATCACCTTCACATGCATAGTAGTAGACACTAGTGAATATGAGAACTACCTTTCATTTAGACACCATGACCTACACTACTTGTAACATGATGTGAAGTGAGTGTGTGTGTACATTGGTCAATATGATCCCATAATGGATATCAAAACACATTGAGGCAGCCACCCTCTTAGATCATAATACTTCATCAAGCATAGGCCACACAACACACAATAACATACGAGACAAGCGAACTTCATAATACACTTAAGACTCCTAACTTGTGCTATTCATGCATTCACATAGGGTACATAGGTAAGGGATTATTAACCCTTTTAACACATCAATGGCAACACCTATACTTTACCCTAACATGACTATACACGTGCTTATACAAATAGCCATACAACCTAGATCACAACTAGAATAGGAAAGTAGGCATAAACATCTCATAGTATCATCATAAGCACATATTCATGTGATCATCAATTTACCTTCAAGGCCATGGTAAACACATATATAATGACAATAAATTAAACATCGCCACCATAAGTGGACCATACCACAAAATTCCACTCACGGCTTCATCAACATTATTATAGAGGAGTAGTGAAATAGAAAAGTAGAGCAATTCTTACCAATCCTTTAGCCTTTGGTCTCCATTGACCATTACTACTTTTTCACCAATAAGTCAAGTATAGGGCAGTATCTTAATGTATCATGATCATACATCAAGTTAAGCATAAGCTACTACAAGGTCATATTACAACTATTACGATACATTAACATGCTAGAATGTAGAAGAACATAAACTATTAGCCAATTTCACTTTTATGTATTATAGATCATATTTCATCAAAAATATCCATCTAAGTCAGTAGATAAACACATACTTAATCACATCAAAATCATGATTACATCTACCCTAGGATTAGGATCACAAAATGACTAATTACAGTGAATATGCTACATTAGAGGAACATGAAAGATAGAAGAATATAGGCCAAACCAATATTGAATCACATGAATCACATCTATATAATTGAACAATAATATCCTAGTAAAACAGTAGGTACAATCATCCCTACACCATTGAATTTCGCATTAGATCATTTAGGAACCAACGTTACAGTGAATTCAAGTAAAACTAAGCTAAACATGTTCAAATCTTTCTTCATTGATACAAATGGATCCATTACTTATAATGCAACAAAAATTAACGTAAACAGCATTAGATATAGGTGATTCAACGTAAGAACATCACAATTCAATCGATAACAAGTCATGATCACAATGCCCATGCAAGGGCTAATTCGATTTAAGGAAGGAGCATGGTTCATCATGCAATGGGAGTAAAAATCACGTTCAAACCAATGTATTCCCTTCAATTCATCATTATTTAATCATTCAAAACGTTTTTAGAAAGAACCCATGGATAGATTGAAGAAGTAGAACTTTGATCATAAACTTTCTTTGAAAACATTGAGAAGAACTCTCCAAGTGAAAGGTTACTTAGAGATTAAGGATCACCATACCTTTATCTACATGAAGACCTCTAAAACTTGATGAATCACCCATAGAAATCTGAGCTCCAAGCAGGTCTTGAGCTTCACCAACAATGGTAGTTTTAGAGAGAACATTTTTGGAGGGAAAGGTTCAATTTGTGTGAGTTTGTTTTGGGAATGGGTTGATCACGTTTTTTGATGACTTATATACACCCAAAAGTAGCTAAATAAACCAATTAGAGTCATTTTAGGATGTGAGTTGAATTTACCATTCACCCCTTTAATTAAAACAGATGTTGCTGCAAGTTGCAAGCCACCATCGATGGAGGCACTGATGAGGCGTTGGTCTGTCAACGGACCATGCCTAGCTTCCGTCGGCTGGTACTTAACCAAATTCTTAGCTTGAGACCTTCCCAAGGAAAGTGTCAATTGACGAGACCTGACAAATAGGCCGTTGGTAGACCAACTGGCCGTCGTTGGGTCCGTCAATGGACACTGCCAAGGCAGTGTCTCGACCAGCCTTGTGTCTTTCTTGTGGGCCCTTTTGCGGGGCCCTTAGAGGTCGTACCCGGACATTTCCAACGTAAATACAACCCTTAACAAGTTTTAGACTTTACACAAAAGTTTCACCCAAAAAACCACCTGTAACTCGTCCAAACAGGCCTAGCCCCATCAAGACACACGTTGAACGTCTTAAGGGCTATCTTTCGAATGCCTTGGACGTTCTTGGTCGTTTGACCTCCAAACTTCACGAAACTTCATATACTATAATTTTACATCATTATAAACCATTATAAGTATTCATAATCACATGCATCACACATAATCACATAGAACCACATACAAGGCATTTAGGTGACTTAGTCGTCAAACGTTTCGGTCGACCGTTGACGTTTAACTTCTAAATCACCTCAAACTTTATACACTGCCTATAAACCATATTATAATTAATTTTAGGACCTCATAACATTAATAAAAACATGTTAGGCTCTAGACACCCTATCTCATTTTGGTGTCTTACAGTTTGGTTTTTTGTATTTTGGGCTTGAGGTTTTGGGTTAATGGTTTAGGGTTATAGTTTGGGTTAAGGTTAGGATTAATGTTTGGGTTAGGGTTACGGTAAGGGTTTAGTTTTTTAGGTTTCAGGGTTTGTGGTTTAGGATTTGAGGTTTACAATCTATGGTTTAGGTTTAAAATCTATGGTTTTTGTATTTTTGACTAAGGTTTTCTTTGGACGTAGGGTTTAGGGTTAAGGTGTAGGTTTTTTACATTTTATGGTTTAGGTAATAGCATTTGAGCTATAAAATCTATCGTTTAGTATTTAATGATTGGGTTTTTGTATTTTGGGCTTAGGGTTTAGGGTTTATGGTTTAGAGTTAGGTTAGGGTTAAGGTTAGGGTTAGGGTTAGGGTTAGGGTTTTAGGTTTTCTTAGTTTTTTGGTATAGGGTTTAGATTTGACGTTTAATATTAATGGTTTATTGTTTAATGTTTGGATTTATGTATTCTGGGCTTGGGTTTAGGATTTATGGTAGGGTTAGGTTAGGTTTAATGCTAGGGTTAGGGTTAGGGTTTAGGTTGTTTTTAGGTTTTGGGTTTGGGTTAAGGTTTTGAATTTTAATATCTATGGTTTAGTGTTCAATGTTAGGGTTTTGGTATTTTAGGCTTTGGGTTTAGAGTTTAGGGTTTAGGGTTAGGGATAAGGATAGGGTTAGAGTTAGAGTTTGTGTTAGGGATATGGTTACGGTTAGGTTTTAGTGTTTTATTTTAGGTTTAAGGTTTTGGGGTTTAGGATTTTCGGTTGAAAATATATGCTTTAGTGTTTAATGTTTGGATTTTTTTTCTTATTTTGGGCTTGGGGTTTTTCGTTAATGGTTTAGAGTTAGGTTTAAGGTTAGGATTAGGGTTTGGGTTAGGGTTTGGGTTAGAGTTTATGTTTTTTAGGTTTTAGGGTTTGTGGTTTAGGATTTGAGGTTTAAAATCTATGGTTTAGTGTTTAATGTCTGGTTTTTCGTATTTTTGACTTAGTTTTTTTTTTGGACTTAGGGTTTAGTATTAGGGTGTAGGTTTTTTTAGGTTTTATGGTTCAGGGTTTAGCATTTGAGGTTTAAAATTTATTATTTAGTATTTGATGTTTGGGTTTTGGTATTTTAGGATTAGGGTTTTGGGTTTATTGTTAAGAATTAGGCTTAGTGTAAAGGTTAGGGTTAGGGTCTTGGGTTCTTTTAGATTGTTGGGTTTAGGGTGTATAATTTGAGGTTTAATATCAATGGTTTAGTGTTTAGTGTTTAGGTTTTGGTGTTTTGGGCTTGGGGTTTAGGGTTTAGGGTAGGGTTAGGGTTATGGTTAATGCTAGGGTTAGGGTTAGGGTTTTGGTTGTTTTTAGGTTTTATAGTTTGGGGTTAAAGATTTGAGTTGTAATATCTATGGTTTAGAGTTGAACATTAGGGTTTTGGTATTTTGGCTTTTGGTTTAGGTTTTAGGGTTTAGGGTTAGGTTAAGGATAGGCTTAGGGTTAGGGTTTGTGTTAGGGATAGGGTTAGTGTTAGGGTTTAGTTTTTTTTTTAGGTTTTAGGTTTTGGGGTTTAGGATATTTAGTTTAAAATCTATGCTTTAGTGTATAATGTTTGGGATTTTGTATCTTGGGCTTGGGGTTTCGGGTAAATGGTTTAGCGTTAGATTTAGGGTTAATATTAGGGTTAGGGTTAAGGTTAGGGTTAGGGTTTAGTTTTTTTTAGGTTTTAGGGTTTGTCGTTTATGATTTGAGGTTTAAAATATGTGGTTTAGTGTTTAATGTTTGGGTTTTTGTATTTTGGACTTAGGGTTTAGGGTTAGGGTTAGGGTTAGGATTAGGGTTAGGGTTAGGGTGCAGTTTTTTTTAGGTTTTATGACTCAGAGCTTAGCATTTGAGGTTTAAATCTATGGTTCAGTATTTACTGTTTGGGTTAGTATTAGGGTAAAGGTTAGGGTTATAGTTAGGGTTAGGGTAAGTGTTTTTGTTTTTTAGATTTTTGGGTTTAGGTTTAGGATTTGAGGTTTACTATCAATGGTTTAGTGTTTAATGTTTGGGTTTTGGTATTTTGGGGTTGGGGATTAGGGTTAATGGTAGAATTAGGGTTTACGTTGTTTTTGAGATTTCACGGTTTGGAGTTAAGGATTTGAGTTGTAATATCTATGGTTTAGTGTTGAATGTTAGGGTTTTATTTTTTTTTGCTTCGGGTTTGGGGTTTAGGGTTTAGGGTTAGGGTGAAGGATAGGGTTAGGGTTCATGTTAGGGATAGGGTTAGTGTTAGGGTTTAGGTTTTTTTTTTAGGTTTGAGGTTTTGGGGTTAAGGATTTTTTGGTTTAAAATCTATGATTTAGTTTTTAATGTTTGGGTTTTGGTATTTTGGGCTAAGGGTTTCGGGCTTATAGTTTTGGATTAGGGTTAGGTTTAAGGTTAGGGTTAGTGTTTTGTTGTTTTTAGGTTTTTGGGTTAAGAGTTTAGGATTTGAGGTTTAAAATCTAAGGTTTAGTGTTTAATGTTTGGGTTTTCATATTTTAGACTTAGGTTTTTTTTGGACATAGGGTTAAGGGTTTAGGGTATAGGGTATAGGGTTAGGGTTAGGGTTAGGATTAGGGTTAGGGTGTAGGTTTAGTGGTTCAGGGTTTAGCATTTGAGGTTTAAAATCTATGGATTAGTATTTAATGCTTAGGTTTCGGTATTTTGGGCTTAAGGTTTTGGGTTTATGGTTTAGAGTTAGGGTTAGGGTTAGGGTTAGAGTTTTGGGTTTTCTTAGGTTTTTGGTTTTAGGGTTTAGGATTTGAGGTTTAAGATCAATGGTTTAGTGTTTAATATTTGGATTTTTGTATTTTTGGCTTTGGGTTTAAGATTTATGGTAGGGTTAGGGTTAGGGCTAATGTTAGGGTTTGGGTTAGGTTTTAGGTTGTTTTTTACGTTTTAGGGTTTGATGTTAAGGATTTGAGTTTTAATATCTATGGTTTAGTGTTCAATGTTAGGGTGTTGGTATTTGGGCTTTGGGTTTAGGGCTTAGGGTTTAGGTTTAGGGTTAAGGATATGGTTAGAGTTAGGGTTTAGGTTTAGGGTTTAGTGTTTTTCTTGGGTTTTAGGTTTTGGGGTTTAGGATTTTCGATTTAGAATCTATAGTTTAGTGTTTAATGTTTTGGTTTTGGTATTTTGGGCTTGTGGTTTTGGGTTAATGGTTTAGGGTTAGCGCTTGAGTTAGGGTTAGGGTTAGGGTTTAGATTTTTTAGGTTTTTAAGGATTGTGGTTTAGGATTTGAGGTTTAAAATTTGTGGTTTAGTGTTTAATGTCCGGGTGTTTGTATTTTGGACTAATGTTTTTTTTCCACTTAGGGTTTACGGTTAGGGTTTAGTTTTTTTTTAGGTTTTATGATTCAGGATTTAGCATTTGAGGTTTAAAATCTATTGTTTGGCATTTCATATTTGGGTTTTGGTAATTTGGGCTTAGGGTTTCATTTTTACGGTTAAGTATTAGGGTTAGGGTTAAGGTTAGGATTAGGGTTAGGGTTAGGGTTTTGGGTTCTTTTAGATTTTTTGGTTTAGGGTGTAGAATTTGAGGTTTAATATCAATTGTTTAGTGTTTATTGTTTGGGTTTTGGTATTTTGGGCTTGGGGTTTAGGGTTTATGGTAGGGTTAAGGTTAGGGTTAATGTTAAGGTTAGTGTTAGGATTTAGGTTGTTTTTAGGTTTTAGGGTTTGGGGTTAATGATTTGATTTGTAATATTTATGGTTTAGCGTTTAATGTTAGGGTTTTGGTATTTTTGGCTTTGGGTTTAGTGTATAGGGTTTAGGGTTAGGGTTTGTGTGAGGGATAGGGTTAGGGTTTGTGTTAGGGATAGGGTTAGGGTTAGGGTTTAGTTTTTTTTTAGGTTTTAGGTTTTGGGGTTTAGGAAATTTTGTTTAAAATCTATGATTTAGTGTATAATGTTTGGGATTTTGTATCTTGGGCTTGGAGTTTCGGGTTAATGGTTTAGAGTTAGATTTAGGGTTAATATTATGGTTAGGGTTAAGGTTAGGGTTAGGGTTTAGTTTTTTTTAGGTTTTAGGGTTTGTGGTTTATGATTTGAGGTTTAAAATATGTGGTTTAGTGTTTAATGTTTGGGTTTTCGTATTTTAGACTTAGGGTTTAGGCTTAGGGATAGGGTTAGGACTAGGGTTAGGGTTAGGGTGCAGTTTTGTTTAGGTTTTATGACTCAGGGCTTAGCATTTGAGGTTTAAAATCTATGGTTCAGTATTTAATGTTTGGGTTAGTGTTAGGGTAAAGGTTAGGGTTATAGTTAGGGTTAGGGTAAGTGTTTCTTTTTAAAATTTTTGGGTTTAGGTTTAGGTTTAGGTTTTGAGGTTTACTATCAATGGTTTAGTGTTTAATGTTTGGGTTTTGGTATTTGGGCTTGGGGTTTAGGGTTAATGGTAGAATTAGGGTTTAGGTTGTTTTTTAGGTTTCCCGGTTTGGAGTTAAGGATTTGAATTGTAATATCTATGGTTTATTGTTGAATGTTAGGGTTTTGGTATTTTTTGCTTCGGGTTTGGGGTTTAGGGTTTAGGGTTAGGGTTAAGGATAGGGTTAGGGTTCATGTTAGGGATAGGGTTAGTGTTTTTTTTTTTTTTAGGTTTTAGGTTTTGGGGTTAATGATTTTTTGGTTTAAAATCTATGATTTAGTTTTTAATGTTTGGGTTTTGGTATTTTGGGCTAAGGGTTTCGGGCTTATGGTTTTGGATTAGGGTTAGGTTTAAGGTTAGAGTTAGTGTTTTGTTTTTTTTTTTAGGTTTTTGGGTTAAGGGTTTAGGATTTGATGTTTAAAATCTAAGGTTTAGTGTTTAATGTTTGGGTTTTCATATTTTAGACTTAGGTTTTTTTTGGACTTAGGGTTAAGGCTTTAGGGTATAGGGTTAGGGTTAGGGTTAGGATTAGGGTAAGGGTGTAGGTTTAATGGTTGAGGGTTTAGCATTTGAGGTTTAAAATCTATGGATTAGTATTTAATGTTTAGGTTTCGGTATTTTGGGCTTAGGGTTTTGGGTTTATGGTTTAGAGTTAGGGTTAGGGTTAAGGTTATGGTTTTGGGTTTTCTTAGGTTTTTGGGTTTAGGGTTTAGGATTGAAGGTTTAATATCAATGGTTTATTGTTTAATATTTGGATTTTTGTATTTTCGGCTTTGGGTTTAAGATTTATGATAGGGTCAGGGTTAGGGCTAATGTTAGGGTTTGGGTTAGGGTTTTAACAGTAACTATACTTCATAACCGGACCATAACCAAACTTCATCATCTCGGACACAATTAAGTCTTACAACATTCTTTAGTTTATGTAGTTAACACTTAAATCAAAAAAATAAAATCTATAGGCTTCGTTCGACATTTAAAATTCAAGAGATCTACACATTAGGATTAGTTAGCACCACATACCAACAACATGTTTGAGCTTACATTTATATACTTATGATAATCGAAAACAAGGATCTCTAGGTACATGGATGTGCAACAATATCATTGGGAACAACCCTAGTTTCGAGATTCATGGATTCAAAACAATTGAAAGTCCTGTTGGAGAAAGAATTCCAGGAGAGAAACCCATACCTTATGTAGAATTGAATCTATGAAGATCACCTTGCACAAAAGCTTGAAGAATACCTTGAAATCTCCTAAGAGAATCGAGAGAAACTTTTCTGTTTTTCCTTTATTTTTGTCAATGTTTTGAGTCGTGACTTTTTAGTGTTTGAACGTGAGTCTAAGTCTTAGGAACTGATCTTGAATAATTCAAATTAGGCTAATTAAATTAATTAAACAAATTAATTAGTTAAATACTAAAACGCCCCTCCTAAGTTGACTAGACATAGGAGAACATTTGACTTAGGCAAATCTGAAAATTTGCTAAGGGTCTCGACCTAGCTTGTGAATTTTCATTAATTAATTAAGTTGTTAATTTAATTAATTAAGGGACCTAGGGTAACTACTAAAATACCCCTAAGTCATTACTACCATAGCTAACCCTTTTGGACCATCCTAGGTTAGGTACTAGGTTGTCTCTTTAATTAGTTACTAGGTTAGTGTCACCCGGTTAGGTCTTAGGTTGTCGGGTGCACTAGTTGGTTTATTTCGGTTAGTCCTAGGTTAGTTAGCTAGTTAGGTCAGTTTGTTAGAGTCTAGAGTTGGTTAGGGATTTATGCCCCACATGGAGGGACCCGTTCGCGCCCTGCCCCTAACCAAATTCGGTTAGGCTGGTCGTGTGGTCCCCTCCTTGGCCGGTTACACATATGCTTGCACATGTGTTGCTTGTACTTTCCTATGTAACTATTCTTGAAGGTTCTTTTGGAATGTTTACTTATTGTCCTAAGGATCCTCACTATGTTCTTGCGCACTGCTTAATCTACATGATCATTTTAAGTGGTCATGTGCTATGATGCCTAGGCTTGACACATGCATTCCTCGTATCTATTATGCAAATACTATGAAATATATGTTTTTAGCTTAGGGTCTTTATTGCAGGTACATTTCCAAACAAGCTTGGAATATGTTTTGCTTATTTGGTTATTATATAGAAATTGGCTAACACCCCTTAGCCAATTTTCTATACTATGCCCAATATTTCTCAATATTGGACATTGGTATCCCTATGTACCCCCAATACGCATTCTTAAAGACCTATTGAGCTCTTCACTAGACATTAATTTTCTGGAATGTTACATTATCCCCCCTTAGGAACATTCGTACCCGAATGACACTACACATCACTTTAAAACAGAGAGGGTAATTTTGAAAACACTTTAACATTCCTGAAACTTTACTCTTTGTGAATATCTGATTCACACTTACTCTGGATGATGCATATTATTCAAAGCTTATCTGAAGCTTCATATTTGAGGTTGAGGAACTTCCTTCTCAATCACCCTTAACTTAATGCACATCATAACTCATGCAACACCAAAAATCATGTCTACGCTATACAAAAACAGCAACATGAATGCAAACATGAACTCACTTTAACTCATATAGTGCAAGTATAAAACACACGATTATGGACTTACAACACCAAAATCGACTAATGCGCTAAAAACTTAGAGTTTCTTAAACAAAAACTAGACTTAGGAAGATTATATCTAACCTCAAGAACTGAATAAGTGAGGGTAACGGGATCTCATATCGGCCTCCGCCTCCCATGTCGCTCCCTCAACAAGGTGGTTCCTCCATAATACTTTCACGGTGGTAACCTTCGTGTTCCTCAGCCGCTTCACTTAGCGATCTAAAATTTTAACTGGAAACTCTTCATAAGAAAGGTTATCATCAACTCCTAACCCCTCAACAGGCAGGATGGATGCTGGATCTCCTAGACACTTTTTAAGCATTGAAACGTGAAATAATGGATGAACAGAAGCCAAGATGGTAAATTCAGTTCATAGGCAACATTTCCTACTCGTTGTAAGATCTCATAAGGACGTATATACCTCGGAATCAACTTCCCTTTCTTACCAAAACTCATCACCCCTTTCATGGGTGATATCTTTAGGTAGACTTGATCACCTACTTCGAATTCAAGAGCTCTCTTTCTGTTATTTGCATAGGATTTTTGACGACTGTAAGCAGTAGCCAATCTATCCCTGATCATTCTCACCTTTTCCACAGCCTAATGTATGATCTCAGGGCCAAGGATGGAAGACTCTCCTACCTAAAACCACCCAATTGGAGACCTACATATCCTGCCATATAGTGCTTCAAAAGGTGCCATCCCAATACTGGAATGGTAGCTATTATTATAAGAGAATTCAATTAGCGGCAACTGATCATCCCAACTCCCCTTGAAGTCAATAACACATGCTCTCAGCATGTCTTCAAGGGTCTGAATGGTACGCTCTGCTTGTCCATCCGTCTGGGGTGAAAAGCAGTAATGAGCTTCACCTGTGTACCCAAGCTCTTTTGGAAAGATCTCCAAAAATGAGAAGTAAATCGGGCTCCCCTATCCGAAATGATAGACAGAGTGTCACAACCCGAGATCATACCCTAGAAGATAGGGTGCAATCTCGGATTGCGACCGGCGTCGTCGAACTCTCAGAGTTCTCAGATAAGCCTCATTCATATTATTCATTGCATATACATAGTGAAAAGTAGTGCGGAATTAAAACTTTTCACAAAAACATAATATAGTCTTAAAAACCTCTTTCATATAAAAGTAATAGAAATGCTAAGTCTCAATCTCATCATCTTAAGACACAAGAGTACTTTAATACGAAAATAGAAATAACATAGTCATATTACAATACTTCATAAAAGAAACATAAAATGACATATGTATGCCCTCGAGTCAAATGAGGACATACTTCAACTCTTCTACTCGGACGATCCTTCTAAGCACAAGACTTGACTTCTCCAAAGCTCCTTACCTACCAAGGACTATAGATAGAAAATAAAGCATGGAATTAGTACAACCACATGTACTAAGTATGGCTATATGTATAAAATCATGAAAACGGACTTTATTGGAAATATGCATCCTTTCATTTAGAAATCTTAGTTTAAACATAAGAACATCATTTAGTAATTAAGAAACACATAAGAATAACATTTAATCAAAGATAACATTTTAAAGGCTCACTTTACAGTGAGTTCACTTCACTGTACAGTGAAGTCCCTTCACTGTTACAGTGAAGTCCAAACCTTCCCTTTTAACATCTTCTAGCATGTAATTCCCTCACTTAAAGTCATCCTAAGATTCGCTGAAGTCACACAAAGAGAGACCACCCATACACCCTCTCTAGATGTTCCTAAACGACCCTTAAGATTACCTACGATGAGTCACATAAATACTTAGAAAACAATCATAAACATCTATGTAAGATTCTTCTACCAAAGGTCAATTCCAAGTTTCACTTGAGTAAGTGTGGAGCGACCGCCCATACAATCTCTATCACACACACACAAGAGATCCTATAGACTCCCTCAAAATAGAATCATTCTCACTAAACACACCAACACTTAAATTAGGAGACATTCTCCTTCCAAAGCCTATCAAAAGACCTACTTAAGTAAATCGAGAAGATATAGTCCATATTACAATGACCTCTCCAAGATTACCTAAATAGTCCTTAAGACTTCCTAAGGTTTAGATCATGTCAACAAGATTAACCAACTTCCCTAACTAGATTCATCCTCAAGACTTCCAAAGATAAGACATGAAGAGACCATCCTTTCATGTCCTCCTCACACTTTAGCTAAGGAATGCTTAAGTCACTTTAGATTAGGTACTCAACCATTCACAAAGTTACTAACATAGGTCATTAGTTCATTAGTTCATAACACTCATACATCACATAAGACACTCACATAAAGCATCACATAAGACACACACATAGTGGATCACATAATAGTCTTTAGACAAGACCTAGGAACTCCACATAACACCTTCAAAGTCTATTGTGCAATGTCTAGATAGCGTCCCATACCACCACCTAAACCTCATAAACTTATCTAATGCTAAAAGGTATTCCACATGATGAGAATAGGCAATAACCGACATAGACCATGATAGCAAGACATGGAATACGAAGTTCTATCCTACTTCGATGAGGTTGTTCTACTTACCAATGGTAGAACTTAGACACATCCCATGTAGGCACATGGTTAAGGAATATGAAGAGCTTAATAAGCATTCAGTCTATTCTTTAACTTAATCCACTTAACCCTACTCATACTCACTCGGTGCTAGCCTTAGTTCTTATAGATTAGTTCACATTAAGGTTCATATAAATAGGTCCTTATCTAGTTCATGACCCCCTTTACATTCACCCTACCAAAGCAAGTTCCACTAGGGCATATCTCACTTTAGCGACAAGAAGCTCATAGTAATTTTTCTAAGGTATGATATGATGCCGTTCCAGCCAACCATCCCTAATTCCATCACTCATAACATGAAGGATACCATTACGGCTAACTACTTCACAATTCATAACCTCACCACTAGGTTCAAGGTTCCACATAACATTGACCTTCTTATCATTAAGGTCCCACTTATATTATTATTCAAGACTAAGAGTTATAACACCCAATATCAAGACATCAAATATCCATAATCATATGTACATCAAGCAAGAGATACAAGTCAACCAACACAAGACATCACATACTTCACTTTTAACACAGAATACAAGCCATTCTAGGAACACTTCTAAAACAACCTAACATCCTCAAGTCATCCTATATATCATCTTAACATCATTAATATACTCCACATAGACTCACAAAGTCAAGTAGTCAAAACTAGGGTTCATCAATTCACATGGGTTCATAGGTAATTTATGTTGAAATAATCAATACAATATCAATTAAATCAAAATTCAATGTTTAGAAATCATTTATGCAAGAACCCATGGTAGAATCCCGAAATTGGACAATTCACTTTAGAAAACTTTGTAAAACACTTTGAGGATTGGGCTCCTTGATGAAATAAGTTTCAAGGATCAAAAGACATACCTCAAGGATGATAATTCTTCACATTGATGAAGAATTTCCACTCAAGAACCCCTCACCAAGCTGCCTCTTCAATGGAGTCTTCAATGGAGGTTTTGGGAATATTCTAAGAGTTTTGGGTTTTCAATTTGGAAGAATGAAGTCTCTAGGGTGTTAACTACTTATATAGTTAATTAAAATACCCATAAGACCCCTAAACAACCGCCTAAACTCTTATTTAGACATGGGGTGTATTTACAAGTTCACCCCTAACTTGGCAAAAAAATCTGCGCAGGAGACTTGGCTTGCGACGACTGCCTTGTGACGGGGCGTCACGGCTGACACGGGCCGTCATGGACCTCCGTTGCAAGCTCCAGTGGCTTGACAAGGGTTCCACCTACACCCTTGGACAAGTCCCCCACGACGGAACCTTGTGACGGGGCGTCACAGCCATGACTGGCCGTCAACTGCTCCGTCGCCAAGGCTGCCTGGGACAGCCTGCCATCAGGTTTTGGGTCCTTTCCTCAAGGACCCTTTGATGGTACTTGGGGATAATTTCATGGACGTTTGCAACCCAAATATTATAATCTATGTATTTATCACCTATCACATGAATTTCATCCAGAACGAACACATAAAACTCGACGAAACGCGCTTAGACGTACAAGGTCGACTCAAGGCACATCTTTCGAATGCCTTGGACGTTCTTGATCGTTTGACCACCAAACTTCACGAAACTTTAACCACTGCCTATAAATGCTTTATTAACTCTATTAAAAACCTTAAAACACCATTAAACACATATAAACACATAAAACCACATAAGAGACATTTAGGTAACTTAGTCGTCAAACGTCTTAGTCGTCCCTTGACGTTTGACTTCCAACACCTCTAATATTTTAGCTACTACCTATAAACCAGATATTAAACACATTTAGGACCATAGAACACCAAGACCAACATGTTAGTCTCTATTTAACCTATGTCATTTTCGAGGTCTTACACAGAGGAATCCCATGCCATCACACTATCTCATCAATATATAGCTTGGCATAATCTTCAGCCTTATAAATAGACTTTACAGGTATGAAATGAGCGGACTTAGTCAATCTGCCAACAATGACCCAAATGGAATCATGCAGTTTCCTAGTCTTTGGCAGACTAACCACAAAATCCATATTGATAGACTCCCACTTCTATGTTGGGATCTCAATCGACTGGGTGAGACCCCAGGCTTAAGGTGTTAGGCCTTGACCTGTTGGCAATTGTCACACTCCTCCACAAACTTAGAGATATCTCACTTCATACCTTCTCACCAATAGATCTCCTTGAGATCATGATACATCTTAGTAGAACCTGGATGAATAGAATACCTGGATCCATGAGTATCTGTAATAATATTAGGCCTCAAATTATCAATATTGGGCACACATAATCTTCTCTGGTATCTAAGCACACCATCCTCCCCTAGGGAGAATGATTCATTCAGCTTACTCAACACTGAGTCTTTCAACTCCATGAGTACTCGGTCGAGATGCTGCTTAGCTTTGACATCTACAACAAATGAGGATTCAGAACTGGAATGAACTGAAACACCCCGACTTGGTGTAACAATCAGTCGTACACCCAACCTAGCCAGTTGGTCTACCTCTTTAACCAGCTCCTTATTCTCATAATCAATATGAGACACACTGCCCATGCTAAATCGCTTAGAGCATCAGCCACTACATTGGCCTCTCCTGGGTGATAGTGGACACTCATGTCATAATCCTTTGGCCACTCTAGCCATCTTCTCTGACTATGATTTAATTCTCTATGTGTAAAAACATACTGAAGACTTTTATGATCAGTAAATACATCAACATGTACACCATATAAGTAATGTCTCCAAAGTTTTAAAGGAAATACCACAACAGCTAACTCAAGATCATGCGTAGGGTAATTCTTCTCGTGGACTTTCAATTGTCTTGTTGCATATGCAATCACCTTGCCATCTTGCAAAAGAATACATCCCAAACCTACTCGGGAAGCATCACAGTACACCACATATCCTGTACCACTCCTCGACAATGTGAGAACTGGGCTGAAGTGAGTCGGTCTATGAGCTCCTGGATGCTTTTCTCACACTTTTCAGACCACTTAAACTTCACCTTCTTCTTCGTTAAGGCTGTCAATGGAGCAGCAATAGTGGAAAACCCCTCCACAAACCTGCGATAGTAGTTAGCCAAACCCAAGAAATTCCGAATATCTGTAGGAGTGAGGGGTCTCGGCCAATTCTTCACTGCTTCAACCTTTTCCGGATCAACTTCAACACCCTGGTCGGTCACAACATGACCAAGGAAGGTCACTGATCTCAACCAAAACTAACATTTATTGTACTTTGCATACAGCTAATGTTCCCTAAGTACTTGCAATGTCATTCTCAAATGTTGTTCATGCTCTTCCCTAGACTTAGAGTATATGAGGATGTCATCTATAAATACTATGACAAAATAATCAAGGTATTCACGGAAGAACCTATTCATAAGATCCATAAACGCGGCTGGTGCGTTTGTGAGACCAAATGACATGATAAGAAACTCGTAATGACCATACCTAGTACGAAAATCAGTCTTAGAAATGTCCTCTTGTCTCACTCTAAGGTGGTGATACCCTTACCGGAGATCTATTTTTTAAAAGAAACTTGAACCTTGGAGTTTATCAAATAGAGATCATCAATTCTGGGTAGAGGGTATTTGTTCTTTATAGTGACTTTGTTGAGTTGCCGATAATTGATACACATTCTAAGAGTTCCATCCTTCTTCTTAACGAACAACACTGGAGTACCCCATGGGGATATGCTCGATTGGATGAAGACCTTATCAAGTAAATCTTTTAAATGTAACTTCAACTCTTTGAGTTCGGCTGGTGCCATCCTATATGGTCGAATGGAAATTGGTTTGGTGTTGGGATCTAAGTCAACACCAAAATCAATTTCGCGTTCAGGAGGAATTCCTGGTAAATCCTCCGCAAAGACATGTTGAAACTCGTTCACTATGGACACACAGTCTATGGAAGAAACCTCAGGCTCTAAGTCATTGACTCTGAATAAGTGGTATAAATACCCCTTAGACAACATCTTATTGGCTTTAAGGTTGGATACTATTTGTCCTGTTGGATTTGAACTGTAACAACCCTAAAAATGGATATGATATGCAATGCTTAATGTGTCTAGAATGCCTACGATTAGACCCGGTTCACACGGATTGATGCGCGTAGAACCTAACCTCTGAACCCTTGCTACATCCAAGCCAACTAACTTGGGGAGTTAGTTGAGCGAGGAAAGGTTGGGTCCAACCATGTAAGGCTCTCGAATACGAAGATTTACTCGAATAAGTCTTTACCGGACTTAAAAAGAGGAAATCTTAGGTTTGAAGGGTGTAGGGATAAAATGGTCTTTTTCCTGGCTAAGGGAAGTATCATAATTACCCTAAATATGTAATTAATTATTTAATTAATAAGTTGGAGGGGCAATTTGGGGAGAGATGGCCGAAATAGTGCTCTTGAAGTGAAGTCATGCTCCACCCGGGTTCGAACCTAGGTGGAAGCAATGAATTAATGTGATTTTTATTTAAGCTATTGAATTAATGTAATTAATTAATAATTATTATTCATTAGCTGATTTAAATAAAATAAAAATCAGATTTTTATTAAATAAACAAAACCCTATTGACTAAGTCCTAAAACTAGACTCCTAAGTCTCCTATAACTCCCACTCTCTCATGTCTATCTCTCCACTCTCAGCTCAATCTCTCTTGTTCTTTCTCACGTTTTCTCTCTGCCAAAATAAGAGTCAGGAGAAGAAAAATACAGCAAGTTCTTCACACTTGAAGAACTCACACGAAATCACAAGAAAACAAACGTTAATCGAACACTAGGCTAAGGGAGGTTGTCATTCGAGTGGAGTTGACATTGAGGAGGCTTAGACTTGTTCTTGGGTGATGTTTTTGGGCATAAAGTCAAGGGTTTAACATCAAAAAGGTATGGGTTTTCTTCTCTCTTGGTCCCTTTCCCAAGAGACCCCTTAAGGTTCATATTATTCATTCGAAAACCAGGATTATTTCTCCTTTTGCATGCCCCTGTCACTAGCTCCCAATGAATCATAGGTTGGGTATGATTGCTGGTAGATTTAGGTGTATGTTATGTTTTCGTGATGAATATGATTATGTTTGTGTACTTTCAATCGTATGAAAGACAACCATGTATTCGAAATTTTGTGCAAGTGTGTGCGTGTGCAAAAAAGTTACTGTAAATGGAGTCCTCGGGTTAAGGCTTCAAATTTGATAATGTTTTGGTTGTCATTTTACGTGCATAAACCTATGTAAATCATGATGTTCATTAAAATGGAAGTGTGGCTGATTTGAGTATCAATATTTTGGCTAAACGAATCTATGAAAATGCACCCAAAAAAGTGTTAAATGACCTATGAATTTCCCTAAGTTGTCAAGTGAAAATGTTGGTGAAAATAAGCTAATAAAATGACTAAATTTCCTGTAAACTTACAAGTTTAGTTTAGGCTAAATGTAGAGGAATAAATCTGGAAATTTAATTGATTATAATGGGATGAGGCCACCAGGATTTGAACCTGTGACCTCACCCGTGTGATGCCTTAAACTCGCAAGAAAAGAAATGGGGTCTAGGGGAATTGAAATGGGGTATGCTGGCTGAAAATGTAGAGTACAAAAATTAATAAAATAAAATGGGAGGCGTGGGAATCGAACCCACGACCTCCAGGCAGCGAGTGAAGTGAAAGAAAAATAAAAGAAAGGAAATATGAGGCGTGGGAATCGAACCCACGACCTCAAGGCTGTGGAGGAGAGTAAAGGAGATAGGGAAAATAAAAGAAAATAAAGTGAGGCTGTGGGGGCTCGATCCCACAACCTCACTTCCAACGCATAAATAAGTAAACATTTAAATGAAAATAAAATAAGGAGGCTGTGGGGGTTCGAACCCACAACCTCTCAGTCCCAAGTGAAATAAAGAAAAATAAAGAGAGGTTGTGGGGGTTTGATCCCACAAACTCATGGTTAATGCGAAGTAGACAAGGAAAATGAATAGGAAAATAAAAGGGGGCTGTGGGGGTTTGAACCCACAACCCCTCGGCCAAGGGAGAGAGTTTCTAGAGAAAAGGAACTAAAAAGAAATGTTGATGTTGGGGCTCGATCTAGGGTCCCAATGTCATGAGGATTTAAAATAAAATCAAGGAAAAATGTAAGTGTTGTCCAAAGGATTTGAACTTGGGTTCCCTTGCCCAAATTTCCGTATTTATACATAAGTCATACGTGAATTAAATGTTCAAGAATAATGCCACCTACTTAGATCGAAATCGAGATCTTGGCATACACACAAGATACATAAGTCTTGTACTACATAATCTTAGGAAGATATGAGTCACTTAATGAAATATGAATGAAGCCTCATGGCTTGTATGTATAGACCCATAAGTCAAGCATACGTTTAACAATAAGTGAACATAAGATGTATGTAATGAAATGAAGTAACCCTAGAAGTTTTAAGTACGAGTGTAAAACACACTAAATAGCCAAGTGCATTTGCATACGATGAAATGATTATTATGTAATGAAATGAAGACACCCTAGAAGGGTTAAGTAAGAGTGTGAAACACACAAATGGCCAAGTGCATTGGCATATGATGAAATGAACATTCACGTAAAATGGGTTGAGTAATTATGAAGAACAATTGTTCTAATGATAATGAATGTGGTGACAACATGATATGAGGCTAATGTAAAAGATGAGAACAATCTCAAATGAGCCTAAGTAAATGTTACCAAAACGTACTCACCTATGAGAGTGCAAAGTTAATGAAGAGACCAGTCTCTATGAACACTCTAATGAAACTATTGAGATTAGCACACTTAATACTAATGATGAGATGAGAAATCATCTATTCAGCTATGATGTCTTCATACTAGAATCAGCTTCCATGACGTATGAGTTGAATGTAATGGAAATTTATACTGAGCACCGATAGACTAGCTATGAGCGGTGATGCCTTCTTTCGGGAATGGCGGAGGTTCAAGTAACTCTCATGAGATGAGACTGTCCGGCATGCCGGGTATGGGTCTCCTTATATCTCCTAGTCTTCAAACCTATACTGCCAATATAGGTATTTGGCGGGGTTCAATTCCGATTTACGCTAGCATGTTTTGGGTTATTTTGGGCGGTGATTCAACCTCTTTTTGGTCTGGGGGAGACACTGGATTTCATGATGCTCACATGATCTATGTTGGTTAAAGTTAAAGTTCCCAATGAATGAATGAGGCCAGCCTCAAATGATGCACATAATGAAATCAATGATACCAAAGGTGTTAGGATAGGATAATCAAGAGGTGAGCTAGACTCAAGTAATGACACTAGGTTACTCTTGATCATTGCACAGCAAACCCGATGAAAGTCTTAAACTACATCCTAGGTATAGCTGGTGTTCACACTAGCCTATGAACAAAATGAAATGAAGTACGTATGAATGAATGAAGCAGACTCTATGTTTGCTAATGAAGACTCCCTAGTTGAGGTCCCATATGTTGAGCCCTCATTTTGGGAAGTCTTAATGTCAAGTCCATGATTCCAAGGTCTCATGGCATATGAATGAATGTTATAAAAGATGTTATGTGCTTTATGCAATATGATATGTGCTATGTGTAAGATGTCATGTGTTGTGTGCAATATGATAAGTATGATGATGCATGTTACTATCATGGCATGACATTCCTAATCCAAATTTGGAAAGCTCACTGACTTTCCTAATCCAAATTTGGAAAGTTCACTAACTTTCCTAATCCCAATTTGGCAAGTCCACTGACTTGACTTTCTATAATCATGTTGTTAGGAAAGTGCTATTCTTACTCATGCATGTACTTGTTGTGTGCTTGCATATACCCATACTTAGTACAAGTGTGTACTAATCCCATACAACTCTACATTTTTAGGTGCAGGCACAGGTGGACGTTAGAGCTTACAGGTCGACGCTGAATCTATCTGTATGTGGAGCATTCATTCGGACTTGGTAGGCCCTAATGCTTTCAAAGACGCTTGCCCATTATATTCTAGCTTTGATATAGGTTTGAGTTAGTGGAGTATGTTCCACTAGCGTTTCTTTCTCATCTTATTTCAGACATTATATTAGTGCCATTTTGGCAAGTCTACACTTAAGGCAGTATTGAACTATTTCTTTCATTTGATGATCTTAATATTAGATGGTTGATTGTGAACGTTTATGAGTTTTAGTAGAATGTCTTATATGAATGTTAAGTAGCAAAAACTTCAAATTTTCTGCTAAAATTAACCTAGATGAAGTAACGATGACGTATATAGGCTTGTCTGCGACCTCTGAGAGGTCAACAACGCCGGTCTCGTCTGGGGTCTAGACTCCGGTCGTGACAAAGTTGGTATCAGAGCCCTAGGTTAAATTCTGAGAAAATTGAGTTCACATCAACCACATTGAGTAGTTTCTAAGTCATGGTAGTGAAGTGCACCACTATCCTGAATTAGAGACTGCATAATGCATAGGAAAATTTCCCTTCTTCTACTCTTTATCGTGCTATCTAGAGCTTTGACACTTTGTGTCATTCTAAGTATCTAACTTCCTTCTTATGTGTCCGCGTAGAAGAATACAGACAAGAATTAGGATGGCCAAGTGGTCTAAGGCACGAGACTCAAGATCTGGCCTTCCCAAGAAGGGGCAGTGATAGAAATGCCCAGCGTGAATGAAAGACATTTGATAAGAGTGGTTGTTCGCATGGAGGTGAGTGCATGGTAGGTTCTAAAGCCTGCTATGAGTATTGATGAAGATGAGAAGGCTAAGTTGGTTGCTTACAAGCTCAAGGAGATGGCTTAGGTATAGATTACTTCATAAATGCTAGACTACCATAAACTATCGAAACAGGGTAGTAAGGTTAAGTTTCCGAATAAGTTAGAGTTAAAACGAATTCATGTTTGCATGTCATGTTGCTGTATTTGTATAGCGTGGACATGATTTTTGTGTTGCATGAGTTGTGAGGTGCATCAAGTTAAGTGCGATTGAGAAGGAAGTTCCTCAATCTCAAATATGAAGCTTCAGATAAGCTTGAGTAATACACATTATCCAGAGTAAATGTGAAATAGAAATTCACAAAGAGTAAAGTCTCAAGTATGTTAAGATTAATCTTCGTTCAGGGTATCATCAACTTAGGGTTAGGGATGGAGATATCCCGAAGACATTAAGTCTTACATGTCTCTATGTTAAAGAAGTGCCTAGGTGATCCAGCATTGATTCTACCTGTTGAAGGTTTGGGGGTCGATGAAGACTTGTCCTACGAGGAGGTATCTGTTGAGATCTTAGACAGACAGATCAAGCGGCTGAGGAACAAAGAGATTGCCACAGTGAAGGTGTTGTGGAGGAATCATCTTGTTGAGGGTGCTACGTGGGAGGCTGAGGCCGATATGAGATCCCGCTACCCTCATCTTTTCAGCTCTTGAGGTTAGACTTCCTACTCTTAAGTCGAAGTTTCCTTATCTCTCCATTTTGTTGCTATTGCTTGACTATGCATAGTGATTATGTTATGATCTGACTGGCATTACTCTTGGTAGTAGTAGTGTAATTCGGGGATGAATGTTCCTAAGGGGGATAATGTAACAACCCTAAAAATGGATATGATAAGTAATGCTTAATGTGTCTAGAATGCCTACGATTAGACCCGGTTCACACGGATTGATGCGCGTAGAACCTGACCACTGAACCCTTGCTACAGCCAAGCCAAATAACTTGGGGAGTTAGTTGTTCTAGGAAAGGTTGGGTCAAACCATGTAGGGCTCTCGAATACGAAGATTTACTCGAAGGAGTCTTTACCGGACTTAAAAAGAGGAAATCATAGGTTTGAAGGGTCTAGGGATAAAATGGTCTTTTTCCTGGCTAAGGGTAGTATCATAATTACCCTAAATATGTAATTAATTATTTAATTAATAAGGTGGAGGGGCAATTTGGGGAGAGAGGGCCGAAATAGGGCTCTTGAAGTGAAGTCATGCTCCACCCGGGTTCCAACCTAGGTGGAAGCAATGAATTAATGTGATTTTTATTTAAGCTATTGAATTAATGTAATTAATTAATAATTATTATTCATTTGCTGATTTAAATAAAATAAAAATCAGATTTTTATTAAAAAAAACAAAACTCTATTGACTAAGTCCTAAAACTAGACTCCTAAGTCTCCTATAACTCCCACTCTCTCATGTCTATCTCTCCACTCTCATGCTCAATCTCTCTTATTCTCTCTCACGTTTTCTCTCTGCCAAAATAAGAGTCAGGAGAAGAAAAATACAGCAAGTTCTTCACACTTGAAGACTCACACGAAATCACAAGAAAACAAACGTTAATCGAACACTAGGCTAAGGGAGGTTGTTATTCGAGTGGAGTTTACATTGAGGAGGCTTAGACATGTTCTTGGGTGAAGTTTTTGGGCAGAAAGTCAAGGGTTTAACGTCAAAAAGGTATGGGTTTTCTTCTCTCTTGGTCCCTTTCCCAAGAGACCCCTTAAGGTTCATATTATTCATTCGAAAACCAGGATTGTTTCCCCTTTTGCATGCCCCTATCACTAGCTCCCAATGAATCATAGGTTGGGTATGATTGCTGGTAGATTTAGGTGTATGTTATGTTTTTGTGATGAATATGATTATGTTTGTGTACTTGAAATTGTATGAAAGACAACCATGTATTCGAAATTTTGTGCAAGTGTGTGCGTGTGCAAAAAAGTTACTGTAAATGGAGTCCTCGGGTTAAGGCTTCAAATTTGATAATGTTTTGGTTGTCATTTTACGTGCATAAACCTATGTAAATCGTGATGTTCATTAAAATGGAAGTGTGGATGATTTGAGTATCAATATTTTGGCTAAACGAATCTATGAAAATGCACCCCAAAAAGTGTTAAATGATCTATGAATTTCCCTAAGTTTTCAAGTGAAAATGTTAGTGAATATAAGCTAAGAAAATGACTAAATTTCCTGCAAACTTACAAGTTTAGTTTAGGCTAAATGTAGAGGAATAAATCTGGAAATTTAATTGATTATAAAGTGATGAGGCCACCAGAATTCGAACCTGTGACCTCACCCGTGTGATGCCTTAAACTCGCAAGAAAAGAAATGGGGTCTGGGGGAATCGAAATGGGGTATGCTGGCTGAAAATGTAGAATACAAAAATTAATAAAATAAAACGGGAGGCGTGGGAATCGAACCCACGACCTCCAGGCAGCGAGTGAAGTGAAAGAAAAATAAAAGAAAGGAAATGTGAGGCGTGGGAATCGAACCCACGACCTCAAGGCTGTGAAGGAGAGTAAAGGAGAAAGGGAAAATAAAAGAAAATAAAGTGAGGTTGTGGGGGCTCGATCCCACAACCTCACTGCCAACGCATAAATAAGTAAACATTTAAATGAAAATAAAATAAGGAGGTTGTGGGGGTTCGAACCCACAACCTCTCAGTCCCAAGTGAAATAAAGAAAAATAAAGAGAGGCTGTGGGGGTTTGATCCCACAAACTCATGGTTAATGCGAAGTAGACAAGGAAAATGAATAGGAAAATAAAAGGGGGCTGTGTGGGTTTGAACCCACAACCCCTCAGCCATGGGAGAGAGTTTCTAGAGAAAAGGAACTAAAAAGAAATGTTGATGTCGGGGCTCGATCTAGGGTACCAATGTCATGAGCATTAAAAATAAAATAAAGGAAAAATGTAAGTGTTGTCCAAGGGATTTGAACTTGGGTTCCCTTGCCCAAATTTCCGTATTGATACATAAGTCATACGTGAATTAAATGCTCAAGAATAATGCCACCTACTTAGATCAAAATCGAGATCTTGGCATACACACAAGATACATAAGTCTTGTACTACATAATCTTAGGAAGATATGAGTCACTTAATGTACTATGAATGAAGCCTCATGGCTTGTATGTATAGACCCATAAGTCTAGCATACGTTTAACAATAAGTGAACCTAAGATGTATGTAACGAAATGAAGTAATCCTAGAAGTGTTTAGTACGAGTGTAAAACACACTTAATGGCCAAGTGCATTGGCATACGATGAAATGATTACTATGTAATGAAATGAAGACACCCTAGAAGGGTTAAGTAAGAGTGTGAAACACACAAATGGCCAAGTGCATTGGCATATGATGAAATGAACATTTACGTAAAATGGGGTGATTAATTATGAAGAACAATTGTGCTAATGATAATGAATGTGGTGACAACATGATATGAGGCTAATGTAAAAGATGAGAACAATCTCAAATGAGCCTAAGTAAATTTTACCAAAACGTACTCACCTATGAGAGTGTAAAGTTAATGAAGAGACCAGTCTCTATGAACACTCTAATGAAACTATTGAGATTAGCACACTTAAGACTAATGATGAGATGAGAAATCATCTATTGAGCTATGATGTCTTCATACTAGAAGTCAGCTTCCATGACGTATGAGTTGAATGTAATGGAACTTTATACTGAGCACCGATAGACTAGCTATGAGAGGTGATGCCTTCTTTCGGGAATGGCGGAGGTTCACATAACTCTCATGAGATGAGACTGTCCGGCATTCCGCGTATGGGTCTCCTTATATCTCCTAGTCTTCAAACCTATACTGCCAATATAGGAATCTGGAGGGGTTCAATTCCGATTTACGCTAGCATATTTTGGGTCATTTTGGCCGGTGATTCAACCTCTTTTCGGTCTGGGGGAGACACTGGATTTCATGATGCTCACATGATCTATGTTAGTTAAAGTTAAAGTTCCCAATGAATGAATGAGGCCAGCCTCAAATGATGCACATAATGAAATGAATGATACCAAAGGTGTTAGGATAGGATAATCAAGAGGTGAGCTAGACTCAAGTAATGACACTAGGTTACTCTTGATCATTGCGCAGCAAACCCCATGAAAGTCTTAAACTACATCCTAGGTATAACTGGTGTTCACACTAGCCTATGAACGAAATGAAATGAAGTACGTATGAATGAATGAAGCAGACTCTATGTTTGATAATGAAGACTCCCTAGTTGAGGTCCCATATGTTGACCCCTCATTTTGGGAAGTCTTAATGTCAAGTTCATGATTCCAAGGTCTCATGGCATATGAATGAATGTTATAAAAGATGTTATGTGCTATATGCAATATGATATGTGCTATGTGTAAGATGTCATGTGCTGTGTGCAATATGATAAGTATGATGATGCATGTTACTCTCATGGCATGACATTCCTAATCAAAATTTGGAAAGCTCACTGACTTTCCTAATCCAAATTTGGAAAGCTCACTGACTTTCCTAATCCAAATTTGGAAAGTTCACTAACTTTCCTAATCCCAATTTGGCAAGTCCACTAACTTGACTTTCCATAATTATGTTGTTAGGAAAGTGCTATTCTTACTCATGCATGTACTTGGTGTGTGCTTGCATATACCCATACTTAGTACAAGTGTGTACTAATCCCATACAACTCTACATTTTTAGGTGCAGGCACAGGTGGACATTAGATCTTACAGGTCGACGCTGAAGCTATCCGGATGTGGAGCATTCATCCGGACTTGGTAGGCCCTAATGCTTTCAAGGACGCTTGCCCATTATATTCTAGCTTAGATATAGGTTTGAGTTAATGGAGTATGTTCCACTAGCATTTCTTTCTCATCTTATTTCAGACATTATATTAGTGCCATTTTGGCAAGTATACACTTAAGGCAGTATTGAACTATTTCTTTCATTTGATGATCTTAATATTAGATGGTTGATTGTGAACGTTTATGAGTTTTAGTAGAATGTCTTATATGAATATTAAGTAACAAAAAGTTCAAATTTTCCGCTAAAATTAATCTAGATGAAGTAACGATGATGTATGTAGGCTTTTCTGCGACCTCTGAGAGGTCAACAACGCCGGTCTCGTCTGGGGTCTAGACTCCGATCGTGACAAAGTTGGTATCAGAGCCCTAGGTTAAATTCCGAGAAAAGTGAGTTCACATCAACCATATTGAGTAGTTTATAAGTCATGGTAGTGAAGTGCACCACTATCCTGAATTAGAAACTGCATAATGCGTAGGAAAATTTCCCTTCTTCTACTCTTTATCATGCTATCTAGAGCTTTGAAACTTTGTGTCATTCTAAGTATCTAACTTCCTTCTTGTGTGCGCACGTAGAAGAATACACACAAGAATTAGGATGGCCAAGTGTTCTAAGGCGCGAGACTCATGATCTGTCCTTCCCAAGAAGGGGCAGTGATAGAAATGCCCAGCGTGAATGAATGACGTTTGATAAGAGTGGTTGTTCGCATGGAGGTGAGTGCATGGTAGGTTCTAAAGCCTGCTATGAGTATTGATGAAGATGAGAAGGGTAAGTTGGTTGCTTACTAGATCAAGGAGATGGCTTAGGTATAGATTATTTCATAAATGCTAGACTACCATAAACTATCGAAATAGGGTAGTAAGGTTAAGTTTCCGAATAAGTTAGAGTTAAAATGAATTCATGTTTGCATGTCATGTTGCTGTATTTGTATAGGGTGGACATGATTTTTGTGTTGCATGAGTTGTGAGGTGCATCAAGTTAAGTGCGATTGAGAAGGAAGTTCCTCAATCTCAAATATGAAGCTTCAGATAAGCTTGAGTAATACACATTATCCAGAGTAAATGTGAAAAAGAAATTCACAAAGAGTAAAGTCTCAAGTATGTTAAGATTGATCTTCGTTCAGGGTATCATCAACTTAGGGTTAGGGATGGAGATATCCCAAAGACATTCAATCTTTCATGTCTCTGTGTTAAAGAAGTGCCTAGGTGATCCAGCATCGATTCTACCTGTTGAAGGTTTGGGGGTCGATGAAGACTTGTCCTACGAGGAGGTATCTGTTGAGATCTTAGACAGACAGATCAAGCGGCTGAGGAACAAAGAGATTGCCACAGTGAAGGTGTTGTGGAGGAATCATCTTGTTGAGGGTGCTACGTGGGAGGCTGAGGCCGATATGAGATCCCGCTACCCTCATCTTTTCAGCTCTTGAGGTTAGACTTCCTACTCTTAAGTCGAAGTTTCCTTATCTCTCCATTTTGTTGCTATTGCTTGACTATGCATAGTGATTATCTTATGATCTGACTGGCATTACTCTAGGTAGTAGTAGTGTAATTCGGGGATGAATGTTCCTAAGGGGGGGGGGGGATAATGTAACAACCCTAAAAATGGATATGATAAGTAATGCTTAATGTGTCTAGAATGCCTACGATAGACCCGGTTCACACGGATTGATGCGCGTAGAACCTGACCTCTGAACCCTTTCTACAGTCAAGCCAACTAACTTGGGGAGTTAGTTGATCTAGGAAAGGTTGGGTCCAACCATGTAGGGCTCTCGAATACGAAGATTTACTCGAATGAGTCTTTACCGGACTTAAAAAGAGGAAATCTTAGGTTTGAAGGGTCTAGGGATAAAATGGTCTTTTTCCTGGCTAAGGGTAGTATCGTAATTACCCTAAATATGTAATTAATTATTTAATTAATAAGGTGGAGGGGCAATTTGGGGAGAGAGGGCCTAAATAGGGCTCTTGAAGTGAAGTCTTGCTCCACCCGGGTTCGAACCTAGGTGGAAGCAATGAATTAATGTGATTTTTATTTAAGCTATTGAATTAATGTAATTAATTAATAATTATTATTCATTAACTGATTTAAATAAAATAAAACTCAGATTTTTATTAAATAAACAAAACCCTATTGACTAAGTCCTAAAACTAGACTCCTAAGCCTCCTATAACTCCCACTCTCTCACGTTTATCTCTCCACTCTCACGCTCAATCTCTCTTATTCTTTCTCACGTTTTCTCTCTGCCAAAATAAGAGTCAAGAGCATAAAAATACAGCAAGTTCTTCACACTTGATGAACTCACACAAAATCACAAGAAAACAAACGTTAATCGAACACTAGGCTAAGGGAGGTTGTCATTCGAGTGGAGTTGACATTGAGGAGGCTTAGACATGTTCTTGGGTGAAGTTTTTGGGCAGCAAGTCAAGGGTTTAACGTCAAAAAGGTATGGATTTTCTTCTCTCTTGGTACCTTTCCCAAGAGACCCCTTAAGATTCATATTATTCATTCGAAAACCAGGATTGTTTCCCCTTTCGCATGCCCCTATCACTAGCTCCCAATGAATCGTTGGTTGGGTATGATTGCTGGTTGATTTAGGTGTATGTTATGTTTTCGTGATGAATATGATTATGTTTGTGTACTTGAAATCGTATGAAAGACAACCATGTATTCAAAATTTTGTGCAAGTGTGTGCGTGTGCAAAAAAGTTACTGTAAATGGAGTCCTCGGGTTAAGGGTTCAAATTTGATAATGTTTTGGTTGTCATTTTACGTGCATAAACCTATGTAAATCGTGATGTTCATTAAAATGGAAGTGTGGCTGATTTGAGTATCAATATTTTGGCTAAACGAATCTATGAAAATGCACCCCAAAAAGTGTTAAATGATCTATAAATTTCCCTAAGTTTTGAAGTGAAAATGTTGGTGAATATAAGCTAAGAAAATGACTAAATTTCCAGCAAATTACAAGTTTAGTTTAGGCTAAATGTAGAGGAATAAATTTGGAAATTTAATTGATTATAAAGGGATGAGGCCACCAGGATTCAAACTTGTGACTTCACCAGTGTGATGCCTTAAAATCGCAAGAAAAGAAATGGGGTCTAGGGGAATTGAAATGGGGTATGCTGGCTGAAAATGTAGAGTACAAAAATTAATAAAATAAAATGGGAGGCGTGGGAATCGAACCCACGACCTCCAGGCAGCGAGTGAAGTGAAAGAAAAATAAAAGAAAGGAAATGTGAGGCATGGGAATCGACCCACGACCTCAAGGCTGTGAAGGAGAGTAAAGGAGAAAGGGAAAATAAAAGAAAATAAAGTAAGGCTGTGGGAGCTCGATCCCACAACCTCACTGCCAACGCATAAATAAGTCAAAATTTAAATCAAAATAAAATAAGGAGGCTGTGGGGGTTCGAACCCACAACCTCTCAGTCCCAAGTGAAATAAAGAAAATAAAGAGAGGCTGTGGGGGTTTTATCCCACAACCTCATGGTTAATGCAAAGTAGACAAGGAAAATGCATAGGATAAAAGGGGGTTGCGGGGGTTTGAACCCACAACCCCTCGGCCAAGGGAGAGAGTTTCTAGTGAAAAGGAACTAAAAAGAAATGTTGATGTTGGGGCTCGATCTAGGGTCCCAATGTCACGAGGATTAAAAATAAAATCAAGGAAAAATGTAAGTGTTGTCCAAGGGATTCGAACTTGGGTTCCCTTGCCCAAATTTCCGTATTGATACATAAGTCATACGTGAATTAAATGTTCAAGAATAATGCCACCTACTTAGATCGAAATTGAGATCTTGGCATACACACAAGATACATAAGTCTTGTACTACATAATCTTAGGAAGATATGAGTCACTTAATGAACTATGAATGAAGCCTAATGGCTTGTATGTATAGACCCATAAGTCTAGCATACGTTTAACAATAAGTGAACCTAAGATGTGTAATGAAATGAAGTAACCCTAGAAGTGTTAAGTACGAGTGTAAAATACACTAAATGGCCAAGTGCATTGGCATATGATGAAATGATTATTATGTAATGAAATGAAGACACCCTAGAAGGGTTAAGTAAGAGTGTGAAACACACAAATGGCCAAGTGCATTGGCATATAATGAAATGAACGTTTACGTAAAATGGGGTGAGTAATTATGAAGAGCAATTGTGCTAATGATAATGAATGTGGTGACAACATGATATGAGGCTAATGTAAAAGATGAGAACAATCTCAAATGAGCCTAAGTAAATGTTACCAAAAGTACTCACCAATGAGAGTGTAAAGTTAATGAAGAGATCAGTCTCTATGCACACTCTAATGAAAGTATTGAGATTAACACACTTAATACTAATGATGAGATGAGAAATCATCTATTGAGCTATGATGTCCTCATACTAGAAGTCATCTTCCATGACGTATGAGTTGAATGTAATGGAACTTTATACTAAGCACTGATAGACTAGATATGAGCGGTGATGCCTTCTTTCGGGAATGGCGGAGGTTCACGTAACTCTCATGAGATGAGACTGTCCGGCATGCCGGGTATGGGTCTCCTTATATCTCCTAGTCTTCAAACCTATACTGCCAATATAGGGATCTGGCGGGGTTCAATTCTTTTGTACGGTAGCATGTTTAGGGTCACTTTGACCGGTGATTCCACCTATTTTCGGTCTGGAGGAGACACTGGATTTCATGATGCTCACATGATCTATGTCGGTTAAAGTTAAAGTTCCCAATGAATGAATGAGGCCAGCCTCATATGATGCACATAATGAAATGAATGATACCGAAGGTGTTAGGATAGAACAATCAAGAGGTGAGCTAGACTCAAGTAATGACACTAGGTTACTCTTGATCATTGCACAGCAAACCCGATGAAAGTCTTAAACTACATCCTAGGTATAGCTGGTGTTCACAGTAGCCTATGAACGAAATGAAATGAAGTACATATGAATGAATGAAGCAGACTCTGTGTTGAGCCCTCATTTTGGGAAGTCTTAATGTCAAGTCCATGATTCCAAGGTCTCATGGCATATGAATGAATGTTATAAAAGATGGTATGTGCTATATGCAATATGATATGTGCTATGTGTAAGATGTCATGTGTTGTGTGCAATATGATAAGTATGATGATGTATGTTACTCTCATGGCATGACTTTCCTAATCCAAATTTGGAAAGCTCACTGACTTTCCTAATCCAAATTTGGAAAGTTCACTAACTATCCTAATCCCAATTTGGCAAGTCCACTGACTTGATCCATAATCATGTTGTTAGGAAAGAGCTATTCTTACTCATGCATGTCCTTGGTGTGTGCTTGCATAAACCCATACTTAGTACAAGTGTGTACTAATCCCATACAACTCTACATTTTTAGGTGCAAGCACAGGTGGACGTTAGATCCTACAGGTCGACACTGAAGCTATCCGGACGTGAAGCATTCATCCGGATTTGGTAGGCCCTCATGATTTCGAGGACGCTTGCCCATTATATTCTAGCTTAGATATAGGTTTGAGTTAGTGGAGTATGTTCCACTAGCGTTTCTTTCTCATCTTATTTCAGACATTGTATTGGTGCCATTTTGGACAGTGTACACTTAATGCAGTATTGAACTATTTCTTTCATTTGATGATCTTAATATTAGATGGTTGATTGTGAACATTTATGAGTTTAAGCAGAATGTCTTATATGAATGTTAAGTAACAAAAAGTTCAATTTTTTCGCTAAAATTAACCTAGATGAAGTAACGATGACATATGTAGGCTTGTCTGTGACCTCTGAGAGGTCAACGACGGCGGTCTCGTCTAGGGTCTAGACTCCGGTTGTGACATGAATCACTCCCTTCCCATTTTAACTCTGACTCATTTGGAAACTAAAAACTTACTACCTTGTTTCGACAGTTTATGGTAGGACACTTATGGAGCCAATCCATACCCAAAATTCTATTAAAATCAAACATGGTTAATTCTATTAGGTCAGGATAAGTAACTCTATCAAGGACATTAATTGGGTAATCTTTATATACTCTTTCTCCTCTAATGTTGTCTCAGATGGGAGTACTAACTAGAAAAGGCTCATGCAAGATCTCAGGAAGCAAGTCAAACTTACTAACTATTAAAGGAGTAACAAATGACAAAGTGGATCCTGGATCTAACAATTCACACACAGGAAAAAAAAAGACATGCAACGTACCAGTGACCACATCAGCTGACTTCTCTTGCTCCTCTCTACCTTTCAGAGCATAGAATATGTTCCTGTTGGGAGGCTCGGCTGCAATATTAGAATTAGGCCGAGGCTGAGCATCTGTCCTGGCCTTATTCCTCACCTATGGGCATTCCCTAACCATATGCCCACTCTTGCCGCACCCATAGCAGATATTAGTTCCTACCAGGCACTCACCTCCATGCAATCGGCCACATTTACCACACGGCTTGTTGTTACGCTGGGCATTTCTGTCATTGCCCTTTTTGGGGACAAACTTGTACACTTTGGCATTCGAGTTTCTGTAAGAAGTTGGATTACCTGAACGTTGGTGCCCCTTCTTGAACTTGGCCCCTCTTGCACTTCAAATGAACTCCAACCAGAGCTAGAACCAGCGTGATCTGAGGGTCTAGGCTTCTTGCCTTCTCGACCTCTCTTTCTCTGACAACTCTCTTGTACAAGCTGTGTATGAACTATCAACCTACCAAGGTCCATGTTATCATGCAACATGGATGCCCGACAATCATCCTCCAGATCCTCCATACACTGGTCACAAAACTGCTCATCTCATCCCTGATATTGGACACCAGAGAAGAAGCATATTTTGAGAGCTTAACAAATTTCAAGGAATACTCCTTGACTGACATACCTCCCTATCGTAGGTTGATGAATTCTTCAACCTTTGCCTCCCTCTGTTCTCTGGAAAATAACCTCTCCATGAATGTAGTATTGAGAATGTCCCAAGTGATGGGGACTTCTCCTGTGCTCGGCCATCTGCCCACATTTTGTACCACACCTGAGCCACATCTTTGAGTTTATAAGCAACCAACTCAACCTTCTCCTTTTCATTAACACCCATGGCACGGAGAATTTTGTAGATCTCATCCACAAACTCCTAGGGATCCTTATTAGTTCTGGACCCGATGTATACTGGAAGATTTATTCTGGTGAAATCCCTCAGTCTACTAGCCATGGTGCTAGCATGTGGGTTCTCCCTGGGAGCACCCTCTCTAGTGGCCTGGACGGTGATAGCCTGTGACTGAGTAGTGATGGCTGGGGCCATCTGAACTAGTGTTTCTCTTACTTCTCCATCCGCCAACGCAACTATGTTGACAGGCACTTGCACTCCAGCAGTTGGGGCTTGAGGAGGAGCTTGGTTTCTCCCAGCAGCTGCTTCTCCAACTCTCCTTCCTGCGTTTCTCCTCGTGTTCATTTTTCTACTTGCACACACAAGAAGGAAGTTAGATGCTAAAATGACACAAAATATCTCAACTCTACACAGCACGATAAAGAGTAGAAGAAGGGAGGTATATTATCATCACTTAGTCTCTAAGTCATTATTGTGGCGCGCTTCACAACCATAAGTTAGAAACCACGTAAAGTGGTTGTTTTGAGCTTTAGTTCCTAGATAATTTAGCCTCATGCTTTGATACCAGGTTTTTGACACCCGAATTCTAGAATCTGAATGCAACCGGCGTCGTTAACCTCTCAGAGGTCGCAGACAAGCCTCTTCTTAGCTTTCATCACAATCATATAGTTAAATTTGCGGAAAATTTAAAACTTTTAGAACATAGTGAAGTACACATAGACTTCATAAGATTAAGATATAGAATAATATTCTAATGAGCTCAAATAAAACAACCATCTACAATTGATGAATCAATTCAAATGAAAAGATCAATATATAACGTAATAGTTTGCCAAAATGGCCTTAATACAAAGCTTCCAATAAAAATATCTGAAATGAAACGCTAGGGACAACATCCACTAGCTATGTCTAAAGTAATAGGATAGAAAGATAAAAGTAGCATCCTCAAACTCAAGAGGACCTACCAAAGTCTGGAGATCGTTAAATCCAAACAGCTTCGATCAGTCTTCAACCTTCTCTCTGACCTGCACCTATAAAAATAGTAATAGTATAGGGTTAGTACACACTTGTACTAAGTATGTGTGTATGCACACATACACATAAGGACTATGCATGATCAAGGAAAGCTCTTCCTATAACAACATGTCATTTCTGGAAAGTGAAATCACTAGACTTTCTTAATTCGTTATTTGTCAATTATGGTATGAATATGACATATTTTAATGCATTCAAAGCACAAAACTCATTTTCTATATGAACATAATACCTTAGAATCATGGACATAATTTTAGAACAACCCGAACGAAAATTTTGAAATTTGCTCCTCCCTAACCCGAGAGCTCCTTTCCCAACACTTAGTTTATTTTCAGTCTTTTTCTTCTTGTTGTTATGTAGTTCAATGAACTCCTTAATCCTATATATTACTTACAAGTGCAATGATTCATTGTAGTCCCATACCTACAATAAATCAAGCAAGTAATCGAAAAAACTAGAGAAATGATTTGGCTACCCTTACTACAATTTATTCATTCCATTCTTGTTAAATTGGGCATGAAATATTTATAAAGCCAATCTTTAATTGCTAGGCCACTTATTTCATCATTTTCATATTATGGAGATTATGGGGCATTGATTAGCCATTATGTTTTACTCCCTTTTTATTGGCATGATATAACAAGTCATTATAAGCCAATTTCTATTTAGCTATGCCCATTATTTGATCATTTACATAACATAAGAATTCATTATAAGCCAATCTTGTTTGGCTATGATCATGTTCGTAATATAATAAGTCATTATAAGCCAATCTCATTTGACTTTGATCATTTTCATATTATAAGAAGTCATTATTGGCTATGCCCATTACTTATTGAAAACTTCATTCTTATCAAACACTGATGATTGATATTCTTAAGCTCTTGCTTTCTTACCTCACTTTGAACTTACATTTCTTCTTCTTTCTTTCTTACTTTCTTAAAGAAATCTTTAGAATTAAGATCATGCGAGCTAACATGAAATCCAGTGTCTGCTCCACACCGGAAAGGGTTTGTTCACCGATCAAAGTGAACCTAGATCATGTGAGCTAAACATGAAATGCAGTGTCTGCCCCACACCAAAAAGGGGTGGTTCACCGGCTATAATAAAACCAAGTCTAGTGTCTTCCCCACACCAAAAAGAGGTGGTTCACGGCTAAAGTTAACCGAATACTTTCTTTGAGAATTTAAACGACATATATCATGTGAGCTAAGCATGAAATCAAGTATCTGCCCCACACCAAAAAGGTGTGGTTTCACCGGCCAAAGTTAAACCGCATCATACCTAGCTCTCTTAGGTGGAATCCACTGGCTAGTTCCTATGCTGGCAATATAGTTCGAAGACTAGGAGATATACAGAGACTACTTATCCACCTTGGTGGTAGCCTCATCTCATGAGGCTTACATGTGCTGGCACAAGCTCATTTCTAGTCTATCGGTGCTTTACTCAACTTCTTTTTCTTTACATCTTTTAGAGTTGACTCAAACATTATAGAAGCTTGCTTCTAGTCATGAGGTTTACTTAACTCTTTGGATAATTGGTCATCCCTTTCTTTTCTTGATGAAATGCGAATTTAACCTTACATTATCATCTTTGTGTTAATGAGACTTGTCTCACGATTATTAACACCTTCTTATGTGAGTATCTTTAACATAGTTGTCTTAGGTGTAAGTGAGACTTGTCTCACTTCCTTTAACACCCCATTCTGGTCACTTTCATAACTTTTAAGCCTTTAGTTATGTTATTACTCACTTCATCTTGTTCAATGTCATTTGGTAGTTTTATACCATTCTTTATGAACGTCATGAACTTCATTCAATGTAATACTATATTCATAGTTCATTTGGATATGGTATGTTTGGACTTGTCCCAATTATTGGCATACCCTTGGTTGTGGATTCATTGAATTACCTTAGGCGTGCATATTCTTTTGTCATTACAATACATTGTCCATACAAGATTAGTATGAATTAGTATTGGCCTAAAGAATTTGGACATAACTTTGCTAGCCAATTTATTGGCACAAGCCAACCATTCATTCAACATTTTTCATGAGATTATCATTAGCCAATTTTATATCATAGTTTGGGCAAAACATTATTAGCCAACTCGATTAACTTCATGTAAATACTTTAGTGAACTCATCATCTCAAGCAAGTCAACATTTAACAATAATTATACTTCATAACCGTACCATAACCAAACTTCATCATCTCGGACACAATTAAGTCGTACAACATTCTTTAGTTCGTGTAATTAACACTTAAATCATACAAATCAAATCTATAGGCTTCATTCGACATTCACAATTTAAGAGACTACCTTTTTTTTTTGAATGGAAGAAGCAGAAGGGGTGAACGAGCGCTTACACATTAGGATCAGTTAGTACCACATACAAACAACATGTTCGAGCTTACATCTATATACCTATGAGAATCGAAAACAATGATCACTAGGGAAATGGACGTTCAACAATATCATTGGGAACAACCCTAGTTTCGAGATTCATGGATTCAAAACATTCAAAAGTCCTCTTGGAGAAAGAATTCAAGGAGAGTAACCCATACCTTATGTAGAATTGAATCTACGAAGATCACCTTGCACGAAATCTTGAAAAATACCTTAAAATTGCCTAAGAGAATCGAGAGAAACTTTTCTGGTTTTCCTTTCATTTCCTCACTGTTTTGAGTCATGAGTGTTTACTGTTTGAATGTGAGTCTAAGTCTTAGAAACTGATCTTGACTAAATAAAATTAGGCTAATTAAGTTAATTAAATAAATTAATTAGTTAATTACTAAAATACCCCTCCTATGTTGACTAGACATAGGAGAACATTTGAATTTGCCAAATCTGAAAATTGGCTAAGGTGTCGGCCTAGATTTTGAATTTTCATTAATTAATTAAGTAGTTCATTTAATTAATTAAGGGACCTAGGGTAATTACTAAAATACCCCTAAGTCATTAGTACCATAACTAACCCTTTTGGACCATCCTAAGTTAGGTACTAGGTTGTCTCTTTAATTAGTTACTAGGTTAGTGTCACCCGGTTAGGTCTTAGGTTTTCGGGTGCACTAGTTTGTTTATTTAGGTTAGTCCTAGTTTAGTTAGCTAGTTAGGTCAGTTTGTTAGAGTCTATAGTTGTTTAGGGAGTTAGGCCCCATATGGAGGGACCCGTTCGCGCCCTGCCCCTAACCGCCCTAACCGAATTCGGTTAGGTTGGTCATGTGGTCCCCTCCTTGGCCGGTTACATATGTTCTTGCACATGTGTTACTTTTACTTTTCTAACTAACTATTCTTGAAAGTTCTTTTGGAATGTTTACTTATTGTCCCAAGGATCCTCACTATGTCCTTGGGCACTAATTAATCTACATGATCATTTTAATTGGTCATGTGCTATTATTCGTAGGCTTGATACATGCATGCCTCGTATCTATTATGCAAATACTATGAAACATATGTTTTTAGCTTAGGGTCTTTACTGCAGGTATATTTCTAAACAAGCTTGGAATATATTTTGCTTATTTGGGTATTATATAGAAATTGGTTAACACCCCTTAGCCAATTTTCTATACTATACCCAATATTTCTCAGTATTGGGCATTGGGATCCCTATTTTCCCCCAATACACATTCTTAAAGACCTATTGAGCTCTTCACTAGACATTTAATTTTCTGGAATGTTACATACGATAGGGTTAGGGTTTTGGGTTCTTATAGATTTTTGGGTTTAAGGTGTAGAATTTGAGGTTTAATATCAATGGTTTAGTTTTATTGTTTTGGTTTTGGTATTTTGGGTTTGGGGTCTAAGGTTTATGGTAGGGTTAGGGTTAGGGTTAATGTTAGGGTTAGGGTTAGGGTTTAGGCTATTTTTAGATTTAGGGTTTGAGGGTTAAGGATTTGAGTTGTAATATCTATGGTTTAGTGTTTAACATTTGGGTTTTTGTATTTTTGGCTTTGAGTTTAGGGTATAGGGTTAAGGGTTAGGGTTCGGGTTAGGGATAGTGTTAGGATTATTTTTTTTATTTTTTTTAGTTTTAGGTTTTGGGTTTTAGGATTTTTTGTTTAAAATCTATGGTTTAGTGTTTAATGTTTGGGTTTTGGTATTTTGGACTTGGGGTTTCGGGTTAATGGTTTAAGGTTACGGTTTAGGTTTTTTAGGTTCTAGCATTTGTAGTTTAGGATTTCACATTTAAAATCAATGGTTTAGTGTTTAATGTTTGGGTTTTTGTATTTTGGACTTAGGGCTTAGGGTTTAGGGTTTAGGGTTAGGGTTAGGGTTAGAATTAGGATAAGGGTTAGAGTGTAGTTTTTTTTTTGAGGTTTTATGGTTTAGGGTTTACAATTTGAGGTTTAAAATTTATGGTTTAGTATTTAATGTTTGGATTTTGATATTTTGGTCTTAGGGTTTCGGGTTTATAGTTTAGAGTTAGGGTTAGGGTTAATTTTAGGGTTAGGGTTAGAGTTACGGTTATTTTTTAGGTTTTAGGGTTTGGGGTTAAGTATTTGAGTTGTAACATCGATGGTTAATGTTAAATGTTAGGGTTTTGGTATTTTGTGCTTTGGATTTAGGTTTTAGGGTTAGGGTTAGGGTTCATGTTAGGGATAGGGTAAGGGTTAGGGTTTAGTTTCTTTTTAGGTTTTAGGTTTTTTGGTTTAGGATTTTTGGTTTAAAATCTACGGTTTAGTGTTTAAAGTTTGGGTTTAGATTTTTTGGGCTTAATGTTTTGGGTTAATGGTTTAGGGTTAGGGTTAGGGTTTGGGTTAGGGTTAGGGTTTAGTTTTGTTTTTAGGTTTTAGGGTTTGTGGTTTAGGATTTGAGGTTTAAAATATATGGTTTAGCATTTAATATTTGGGTTTTGGTATTTTGGGCTTAGGGTTTTGGGTTTATTGTTTAGAATTAGGGTTAAGGTTAAGGTTAAGGTTAGGGTTAGGGCTAGGGGTTAGTCTTTTTAAGTTTTAGGGTTTGGGTTAAGGATTTTAGTTGTAATATCTATGGTTTAGTGTTCAATGTTATGGTTTGGTATTTTGGACTTTGAGTTTAGGGTTTAGGGTTTAGGGTTAGGGTTAGGGTTTTGTTTTTTTTAGGTTTTAGGGTATGTGGCTTATGATTTGAGGTTTAAAATCTATGGTTTAGTGTTTAATCTCTGCGTTTCGTATTTTGTACTTAGGGTGTAGTTTTTTTTAATATGATTCAGGGTTTAGCATTAGAGTTTTAAAATCTATTGTTATTATTTAATATTTGGGTTTAGGTATTTTGGGCTTAGCGTTTTGGGTTTATGATTTAGAGTTAGGGTTAGGGTTAAGGTTAGGGTTAGGGTTAGAGTTAGGGTTTTGGGTTCTTTTAGATTTTTGGGTGTAAGGTGTAGAATTTGAGGTTTAATATCAATGGTTTATTTTTCATTTTTTTTTGTTTTGATATTTTGGGCTTGGGGTTTAGGGTTTATGGTAGGGTTAGGTTAGGTTGATGTTAGGGTCAAGGTTAGGGTTTAGGTGGTTTTAAGGTTTAGGGTTTGGGGTAAAGGAGTTGAGTTGTAATATCTATGGTTTAGTGTTTAACGTTAGCGTTTTGGTATATTTGGCTTTGAGTTTAGGGTATAGGGCTTAGGTTATGGGTTAAGGATAGGTTTAGGGTTAGGATTTGTGTTAGGGATAGGGTTAGGGTTAGGGTCTAGGGTTTTTTTGGTTTTAGGTTTTTGGGGTTTAGGATTTTTGGATTAAAATCTATGGTTTAGTGTTTAATGTTTGGGTTTTGGTATTTTGGGCTTGGGGTTTAGGGTTAGGGTTAGGCTTAAGTTTTTTTTTAAAGTTTTAGGGTTTGTGGTTTAGGATTTGAGATTTAAAATCGATGGTTTTGTGTTTAATGTTTTGGTTTTTGTATTTTGCACTTAGGTTTTTTTTCTTGGACTTAGGGTTTAGGGTTTAGGGTTAGGGTTAGGGTTAGGATTAGGGTTAGGGTGTAGGTTTTTCTTTTTAAGGTTTTATGGTTCAGTGTTTAGCATTTGAGGTTCAAAATTTATGGTTGAGTATTTAATGTTTGGGTTTTTATATTTTGGGCGTAGGGTTTTGGGTTTATGGTTTAGAGTTATGGTTAGGGTTAAGGTTAGGGTTAGGGTTAGGGATAGGGTTAGGGTTAGGTTTTTTTTAAGGTTTTTGTGTTTAGGATTTAGGATTTGAGGTTTAATATCAATGGTTTAGTGTTTAATGCTTGGGTTTTGGTTTTTTGGGCTTAGGGATTAGGATTTATGGTAGGGTTAGAGTTAGGGTTAGGATTTAGGTTGTTTTTTAGGTTTTACGGTTTGGGGTTAAGTATTTTATTTGTAATATCTATTGTTTAGTGTTAAATGTTAGGGTTTTGGTATTTTGTGCTTTGGATTTAGGGTTTATGGTTTAGGGTTAGGGTTAAGGATAAGGTTAGTGTTAGGGTTACTGTTAGGGATAGGGTTAGGGTTAGTGTTTAGGGTTTTTTTAGGTTTTAGGTTTTGGGGTTTAGGATTTTTCATTTAAAATCTATGGTTTAGTGTTTAATATTTCGGTTTAGGTATTTTAGGCTTAATCTTTTGGTTTAAAGGTTTAAGGTTAAGATTAGGGGTTAGGGTTAGGTTTTAGGGTTTTTTTGGTTTTAGGGTTTGAGGTTTAGGATTTGAGGTTTAGTGTTTAATGTTTTGGGTGTCTATATTTTTTCCTTAGGTTTTTTTGTCTTACGGTTTATGGTTTAGGGTTTAGTTTATAGGGTTAGAGTTAGGGTTAGGATTAAGGTTAGGGTGTAGGTTTTTTTTAGGTTTTATTGTTCAAGGTTTAGCACTTGAGGTTTAAAATTTGTGGTTTAGTATTTAATGTTTGGATATTGGTATTTTGGGCTTAGTGTTTCAGGTTTCGGGTTAGGGTTAGGGTTTTGGGTGTTTCTTAGATTTTTGGGTTTAGGGTTTAGGATTTGAGATTTAATAGTAATTGTTTAGAGTTTAATGTTTGGATTTTGGTATTCTGGGCTTTGGGTTTAGGATTTATGGTATGGTTAAGGTTAGGGTTAGGGTTTGGGTTGTTTTTTATGCTTTATGTTTGGGGTTAAGGATTTGAGGTGTAATATCTATGGTTTAGTGTTCAATGTTAGGGTTTTGGTATTTTTGGCTATGGGTTTAGGGTTAGGGTTAAGGATAGGGTTAGGGTTAGGGTTTGGGTTTAGTGTTTTTTTAGGTTTTAGGTTTTGAGGTTTAGGATTTTCGGTTTAAAATCTATCGTTTAGTATTTAATTTTTGGTTTTGGTATTTTGGATTTAGGGTTTAGGGTTTTGGGTATAGGGTTAGGGTTAGGGTTAGGGTTAGGGTGTAGGTTGTTTTAGGTTTATGGTTCAGGGTTTAGCATTTGAGGTTTAAAATCTATGGTTAAGTATTTAATGTTGGGGATTTGGTATTTTGGGGTTAGGGTTTCAGGTTTTATGGTTAAGAGTTAGGGTTAGGGTTAAGGTTAGGGTTAGGGTTAGGGTTAGGTTTTTTTTTTTTTTAGGTTTAGGGTTTAGGATTTGAGGTTTAATATAAATGGTTTAGTGTTTAATGTTTGGGTTTTGGTATTTTGGGCTTGGGGTTTAGGATTTATGGTAGGGTTATGGTTAGGGTTAGCGTTAGGGTTTAGGTTGTATTTTAGGTTTTAGGGTTGGGTTAAGGATTTGAGTTGTAATATCTATGGTTTAGTGTTCAATGTTAGGGTTTTGGTATTTTGGGTTTTGCGTTTAGGGTTTAAGGTTTAGGGTTAGTGTTAAGGATAGGGTTAGGGTTAGGGTTTAGTGTTTTTTTTAGGTTTTAGGATTTTTTGGTTTAAAATCTAATGGTTTAGTGTTTAATTTTTGGGTTTTGGTATTTTGGGCTTGGGGTTTTGGGTTAATGGTTTACGGTTAGGGTTAGGGTTAAGGTTAGGGTTAGGATTTGTGTGAGGGTTTGAGGTTTTAAGATTTTTGGTTTAAAATGTATGGTTTAGTGTTTAATGTATAGGTTTTTGTATTTTGGACTAAGTTTTTTTTTAGGTTTTTTGATTCAAGGTTTAGCATTTGAGGTTTAAAATCTATTGTTTAGTGTTTAATATTTGGGTTTTGGTATTTTGGGATTTGGGTTTAGGGTTTATGGTTGGGTTAGTGTTAGGGTTAATGTAAGGGATAGGGTTAGGTTTTAGGTTGTTTTTTAAGTTTAGGGTCTGGGGTTATTTGAGTTGTAATATCTATGGTTTAGTGTTTAATGTTAGGTTTTTTTTATTTTGGGCTTTGGGTTTTGGGTTAAGGTTAAGGATAGGGTTAGTACTAGTGTTAGGGATAGGGTTAGGGTTAGGATTTATGTTTTTTTTTAGGTTTTAAATTTTGGGGTTTAGGATTTTTATGTTTAAAATCTATGGTTTAGTGTTTAATATTTGGGTTTGGTATTTTGGGCTTGGGGTTTCGACTTAATGGTTTAGGGTTAGGCTTAGGGTTAAGGTTAGGGTTAGGGTTAGGGTTTAAGTTATTTTTTACGTTTTAGGGTTTGGGTTAAAAAGTTGAGTTGTAATATCTATGGTTTAGTGTTCAATGTTAGGGTTTTGGTATTTTGGTCATTTGGTTAAGGGTTTAGGGTTTAGGGTTATTGTTAAGGATAGGGTTAGGTTAGGGTTTGTGTTAGGGTTAGGGTTAGGGTTAGGGTTAGGGTTAGGGTTTGTGTTAGGGTTAGGGTTTAGGTTTTCTTTAGTTTTTGGGTTTGTGGTTTAGAATTTGAGGTTTAAAATCTATGGTATAGTGTTTAATGTTTGGTTTTCGTACTTTGGACTTAGCTTTTTTTTTTTGCACTTAGGGTTTAGGGTTAGGGTGTAGGTTTTTTAAAAAAATGGTTCAGGGTTTATCATTTGAATTTTAAAATCTATTGTTTAGTATTTAAATTTTGGGTTTTGGTATTTTTGGTTTAGGGTTTGGGTTTATGGATTAGAGTTAGGTTTAGGCAAGGTTAGGGTTAGGGTTAGGGTGTCACAACCCGAAACCATACCCTAGAAGATAGGGTGCAATCTCGAATTTCGACCGGGTCGTCGAACTCTCAGAGTTCTAAGACAAGCCTCATTCATATCATATTCATCATTTTCGAAAGCGTGGGGAAGGGATCTCTTTTCTGCAACGGAAAAAAAAGGGAGCAGATTTGACTCGGCACAACCTAACGATACATCCAATACCAATGATCTGTGCCTAGAATGCGTTGCTAGATCTCTGCTCTAGAAATCTATACAGGCAACAGAGAAGATCAAAGAAATGGAACCTAGAGAGAGAAGAAAAGCTTAGCGAGGAGATCAGGAATGAGGCGGAGATCGACGACATTCCAAAGGTAAGACGACGACGAGATTCCTCTGAGAATCGGGTACAAGAACATATAACTTGCTTTCCTGGTCTTGAATTAAACCTCTGCTCTCCTAATTCAGTCTATAGGTTTTGGTTTAGGTTCAATCTTAGTTGTTTAGCTTAGGTCCATCAATCAATCTCTCATAAACCCCTAAGCTTTCATTGCATATACATAGTGAAAAGTAGTGCGGAATTAAAACTTTTCACAAAACATAATATAGTCTTTAAAAATCTCTTTCATATAAAAGTAATAGGAATGCTAAGTCTCAATCTCATCATCTTAAGACACAAGAGTACTTTGGGACACGGCCCATACTTCAATACGAAAATAGAAAGACATTGTCTATTACAATACTTCAAAGAAAACAATAAAAGACATATGCCCTCGAGTCAATTGAGGACATACTTCAATTTCTTCTTGAACGATCTTCTAAGTCCAAGTTTTCACTTCACAAGCTCTTCACCTACCAAGAACTATAGATAGAAAATAAAGCATGGAATTAGTACAACCACATGTACTAAGTATGGCTATATGCATAGAATCATGAAAACGGACTTTATTGGAAATATGCATCTTTTCATTTGAGAATCATAGTTTAAACATAAGAACATCATTTAGCAATTAGGAAACACATAAGATAACAATTAACCAAAGATACCATTTAAAGAACTCACTTTACAGTGAGCTATATTCAATGTACAGTGAATTAACTTTAAGTCTTCCTAGCATGTAATTCCCTCACTTAAAGTCATCCTAAGATTCACTTAAGTCACACAAAGAGAGACTGCCCTTACACCCTCTCTAGATGTGCCTAAACGACCCTTAACATTACCTACAATGAGTCACATACATACTTAGAAAACAATCATAAACATCTATGTAAGATTCATCTACCAAAGGTGATTTCCAAGGTTCACTTGAGTGAGTGTGGAGAGACCGCCCATACAATCTCTATCACACACACAAGAGATCCTATAGACTACCTCATACTCACTCGGTGATAGCCTTAGTTCTCATAGATTAATTCACATTAAGGTTCATATAAATAGGTTTCTTATCTAGTTCATCACCCCATTACATTCACTCTACCAAAGCAAGTACCACTAGGGCATAACTCACTTTGGCGACAAGAAGCTCATAGCGACTTCCCTAAGGTATGATATGATGACGTTCCAGTCAATCAACGTTAAGTCCATCACTCATCACATGAAGGATACCATTACGGCTAACTACTTCACAATTTATAACCTCGCCACTAAGTTCAATGTTCCACATAAATGACACTCTTATCATTAAGGTCTCACCTATATTTATTTATTCAAGACTAAGAGTTATAACACCCTAAATCAAGACATCATATTTCCATAATCATATATACATCAAGAAAGAGATACAAGTCACCAAGACAAGACATCACATACTTCACCTTTAACACATAATACAAGTCATTCTAGAAACACCTCTAAAACAACCTAACATATTCAAGTCACCCTATATATCATCATAAAATCATTAATATACTCCACATAGACTCATAAAGTCAATTATGAATAACCAAGACTTAACCTAACACTACACTCAAAATGTCAAGTCAAAGTCTAACATGATCACTTAAGGCAACATAAGTAGAAAAGTACATACATGACTATATAACTTCACATGTAGATAGGTAATGTCATCAAACTACACAAATAGCCACATAACTTCAAGTAATTGCCAATAAGGCCATGATCATAATATTGCATAAAGTAACGCCGACAAGGCCACATCAATTGCAAGTAAAACACATAACACCGCCACCATAAGTGTACCATACCAAACACAATAGAATTAAAGTATAATTAATATCAAATTAAGGAAAACGGGGCAGCACACCTTCATCCCCATATGCACACTTCAGTTCAATGCCAAATCAACCAATTCAACATCACAAGGCCCTTACCCATGGCCATGAATAATTCAAAGCAATAACCATAAAACTCAATGAATCTACATCAATTCAATATAGGTTTAACAATCTAATATCAATTATATATCAATTGAATACAATTCTTATATCATTAGAAAGCCCATAAGAAACTACAAAACAATTCATCAACATTAGCTTAATATCAAGTAACCCAATAAGTAGTCAAAACTAGGGTTCATCAATTCCCATGGGTTCATAGGTAATTTATGTTAAAATCATCAATACAATATCAATTGGATCATAATTCAATGTTTAGAAATCATTTATGCAAGAACCCATGGTAGAATCCCGAAATTGGACAATTCACTTTAGAAAACTTTGAAAACATCTTTGAAAATTGGGATCCTTGATGAAACGAGTTTCAAGGATCAAAATCCATACCTCAAGGATGATAATCCTTCACTTTGATGAATAATTTCCACTCAAGAACCCCTCACCAAGCTGCCTCTTCAATGGAGTCTTCAATGAAGGTTTTGGGATATTTCTAAGAGTTTTGGGTTTTAAATTTGGAAGAATGAAGTCTTTAGGGTGTTAACTACTTATATAGTTAATTATAATACCAATAATACCCTTAATAAACCGCCTAAACTCTTATTTGGAAGTGGGGTGAATTTACTAATTCACCCCTGACTTGGCAGAAAAATCTGCACGCAGGGAACAACCCATGACGACCTGCCCATGACGGGTCGTCACTGCTGAAACGGGGCGTCATGGCCTTCCGTTGCAAGCAACAGTGGATTACCAAGGGTTACCTATACAACCTTGAACAAGTCCCCCACGACGATACCCTTGTGACGGGGCATCACAGCCATGACAGGCCGTTGACAGCTCCGTCGCCAAGGCTGCCTGGGACAGCCTGCCATCATCTTTTGGGTCCTTCCTCAAGGACCATTCGATGGTCCTTGGGGATAATTTACCAGACGTTTCCAACCCAAATACGATTGTATATGAGTTTAACACCTCTCACATTAATTTCATCCAAAATGAACACATAAAACTCGACAAAACTCGCCTAGACGTACAAGGTCGACCCAAGGCATATCTCTTGAATGCCTTGGACGTTCTTGGTCGTTTGACCTCCAAACTTCATGAAACTTTAAACACTGCCTATACATGCTATATTAACTCTATTAATAACCTTAAAACACCATGAAACACACCTAAACACATAAAACTACATGAGAGACATTTAGGTGACTTAGTCGTCAAACGTCTTAGTCGTCCCTTGATGTTTGACTTCCAACACCTCTAATATTTTAGCTACTGCCTCTATACCACATATTAAACATATTTAGGACCTTAGAACACCAATACCAACATGTTAGGATATGGTTAACCTATGTCGTTTTTGAGGTCTTACAATCTCCCCCACTTGGACAACATTCGTCCTCGAATGACACTTGCCACTCTCCGAACATTTCCAAGATTAGAGACTCAGCTAGCAGCACATAACCAATCCATACAACACATATCAAGAATAAATCATCAATTTCACAAAATCAAGAGATTCTCAACACAACAAGAAACTAGAAAACAATTCTATAACTAATTATGCTACAAAACTCACATTCTTCAATCCAAATAGCAAAAACTCATTTTATATTCAACATCATACTCATATACGTCAGTTCTAACTACATTACTACAATTTTAGACCAAAGAATCAAATAGCCATTTTTACAAAAATATTACAGTGAGGAGTTTATAAAGCAACAGTGATTTTAACAACTTTTCCAAAAATGAAATTTTTAGGCAATTCTTTATATAGACATGCTAATATGCAAGATAACATCATTTAAACACATCATACAACATGCTCAAAGTTTCATAATCACACAATGCAAGAAGTAAATGAAATTCAATTTCAACCAAACTCCTAAACATCATGCACATGCAACAAATCAAGGAATTCTATCCCATCTACAAACCATACTCCCCCACTTAGAAGGAACTCATACTATCAAAAGAGAAACAAGAACTTACCAACATCATCATCACCATCACCCGACTTCTCAATTCTAGTCCGGAGTGCATAGAAATGCTTCTTAGTTTGAGCATATTCCTTCGGAACACTAGGCCCAACCCTCTTGCCCTCCTTCCTAGAAGCAATGTTTGGACAATCTCTCACTTTGTGCCCATCCTTTCCACATCCAAAGAAACTACCGGTACCCAATAAACACTCACCATAATGTCTCTTACCACAAGTGGCACATAAAGGTTTGTCATTGCTAGAACCACCTCTCTTCTCAAACTTCTTCTTAGGAACACTAGGTCCATCTTGAGTTTGAACCCTCTTTTTGAACCTAGGTTGCACTTGGTCACTAGCAACACTCCTTTTCAAGTTCCTTGACATCCTCCTAATTTTAGACTCTTCAATTGATTGTGCATACACCATGAGTCTAGACAAAGTCATATTATCATGCAACATAGCAGTACGACATTCCTCCTTCACTAAATCGGCTACACCGCTCACAAAGCGACTCATTTCATCCCTTGAATTTGTCACTAGGGAAGGTTCATACCTAGACAAAGTCGAGAATTTCAAAGAGTACTTCTCAACACTCATATTACCTTGCTTGAGATTGATAAATTCTTCTACTTTCTCTTCCCTCTTCTCACGGGTAAAGTACTTGCCAAGAAAAGCTTCCTTGAATTCTTCCCACTCAATAGGACCCTACTCCACCGGTCTATTGTCCTTCCATTGAGTGTACCAAATTTGAGACACATCTCTCAATTGATAAGAAGCCAACTACGCCTTCTCCCTAGATGTAACCCCCATAGCACTCAAAACTTTGTACACACCATCAAGGAATTTTTGGGGATCCTCATTCACCTTAGAGCCAAGAAAGATTGGAGGATTCAACCTCACAAAAGTCTCTCAACCTAGATAACATAGTGTTGTTTGTAGCATTAACCGTAGGCATCATGTTCAAGTTAGCTTGAGCCGTTACGGCTTGGGCTAAAGCAAGCAAAGCCTCTACAATCACCCTATTAGACAATTCCGGCACCTCATCACCTTCTCCTACATTAGGAGCATGATCACCTTGAGGAGGCACTTGATCACCTTGAGCACCTTGAACACCTTGCCCACCTTGAGCACATTGAGGAACTTGCTCAACTTGGGGAAGAACTTCCTCATTACCCCTTCCCTCTTCCATCCTTCTAGCGGCCATCCTTCTAGTATTCATCTCCTAGAAAACAAGGAAACACATTTAGAAGGATACTCATAACATAACTCTACCGCACGAACATAGGAGTATAAATGAAGGGAAACACTATCGTCCTATAGCCTCTCTCCCATAGATGTGTCGCGACTCACACCGATGGTCAAGACTCTACTAGACGTGACTTGATGAGACTTTTTGATACCTAATATACTTTCACCAACCTATGCTCTGATACCAACTTTGTCACAACCCGAAACCATACCCTAGAAGATAGGGTGCAATCTCGGATTGTGACCGGTGTCATCGAACTCTCAGAGTTCTAAGACAAGCCTCATTCATATCATTCATTGCATATACATAGTGAAAAGTAGTGCGAAATTAAAACTTTTCACAAAACATAATATAGTCTTTAAAAATCTCTTTCATATAAAAGTAATAGAAATGCTAAGTCTCAATCTCATCATCTTAACACACAAGAGTACTTTGGGACACGGCCCATACTTCAATACGAAAATAGAAAGACATTGTCTATTACAATACTTCAAAGAAAACAATAAAAGACATATGCCCTCGAGTCAATTGAGGACATACTTCAACTTCTTCTTGAACGATCTTCTAAGTCCAAGTTTTCACTTCACAAGCTCTTCACCTACCAAGAACTATAGATAGAAAATAAAGCATGGAATTAGTACAACCACATGTACTAAGTATGGCTATATGCATAAAATAATGTAAATAGACTTTGTTGGAACTATGCATCTTTCCATTTGGAAATCATAGTTTAAACATAAGAACATCATTTAGAAATTAGGAAACACATAAGATAACAATTACCCAAATATACCATTTAAAGAACTCACTTTACAGTGAGCTATATTCACTGTACAGTGAATTAACTTTAAGTCTTCCTAGCATGTAATTCCCTCACTTAAAGTCATCCCAAGATTCACTTAAGTCACACAAAGAGAGACTGCCCTTACACCCTCTCTAGATGTGCCTAAACGACCTTTAAGATTACCTACAATGAGTCACATACATACTTAGAAAACAATCATAAACATCTATGTAAGATTCATCTACCAAAGGTGATTTCCAAGGTTCACTTGAGTGAGTGTGGAGAGACCGCCCATACAATCTCTATCACACACACACAAGAGATCCTATAGACTACCTCAAATAGAATCATTATCACTAAACACACTTACACTTAGATTAGAAGACATTCTCTTTCCAAAGACTATCAAAAGACCTACTTAAGTAAATCGAGAAGATAATGTCCATAGTGAAGTGACCTCTTCAAGATTACCTAAATAGACCTTAAGACTTCCTAAGGCTTAGATCATGTCAACAAGATTAACCAACTTCCCTAACTAGAGTCATCCTCAAGACTTCCAAAGATAAGACATGAAGAGACCATCATTTCATGCCCTCCTCACACTTTAGCTAAGGAATGCTTAAGTCACTTTAGATTAGGTACTCATTAAATTACATAGTTACTAACATAGGTCATTAGTTCATTAGATCATTAACACTCATATATCACATAAGACACTCACATAATGAATCACATAAGACACTCACATAATGGATCACATAAGACACTCACATAATGGTCTTGGACAAGACCTAGGAACTCCACATAACACCTTCAAAGTCTATTGTGCAATGTCTAGATAGCGTCCCATACCACCACCTAAACCTCATAAACTTATCTAATGCTAAAAGGTATTCCACATGATGAGAATAGGCAATAACCTACCTAGACCATGATAGCAAGACATGGGATCCGAAGTTCTATCCTACTTCGATGAGGTTGTTCTACTTGCCAATGGTAGAACTTGGACACATCCCATGTAGGCACATGGTTAAGGAATATGAAGGGCATAATAAGCATTCAATCTCTTCTTTAACAGAATCCACTTCCCCCTTACTCATACTCACTCGGTGCTAGCCTTAGTTCTCATAGATTAATTCACATTAAGGTTCATATAAATAGGTCTCTTATCTAGTTCATGACCCCATTACATTCACCCTACCAAAGCAAGGTCCAGTAGGGCATAACTCACTTTGGAGACAAGAAGCTCATAGCGACTTCCCTAAGGTATGATATGATGACGTTCCAGTCAATCAACCTTAAGTCCATCACTCATCACATGAAGGATACCATTACGGCTAACTACTTCACAATTTATAACCTCACCACTAAGTTCAAGGTTCCACATAAATGACCCTCTTATCCTTAAGGTCTCACCTATATTTATTTATTCAAGACTAAGAGTTATAACACGCTAAATCAAGACATCACATATCCATAATCATATATACATCAAGCAAGAGATACAAGTCAACCAAGACAAGACATCACATACTTCACCTTTAACACATAATACAAGTCATTCTAGAAACACCTATAAAACAACCTAACACATTCAAGTCACCCTATATATCATCATAAGATCATTAATATACTCCACATGGACTTATAAAGTCAAGTATGAATAACCAAGACTTAACCTAACACTACACTCAAAATGTCAAGTCAAAGTCTAACATGATCACTTAAGGCAACATAAGTAGAAGAGTACATACATGACTATATAACTTCACATGTAGATAGGTAATGTCATCAAACTACACAAATAGCCACATAATTTCAAGTAATTGCCAATGAGGCCATGCTCATAATATTGCATAAAGTAACGCCGACAAGGCCACCTCAATTGCAAGTAAAACACATAACACCACCACCATAAGTGGACCATACCAAACATAATAGAACTAAAGTATAATTAATATCTAATTAAGGAAAATGGGGCAGCATACCTTCATCCCCATATCCACACTTCAATTCAATGCCAAATCAACCAATTCAACATCACAAGGCCCTTACCCATGGCCATGAACAATAATTCAAAGCAATAACCATAAGACTCAATGAATCTACATCAATTCAATCTAGGTTTAACAATCTAAGATCAATTATATATCAATTGAATACAATTCTTATATCATTAGAAAGCCCATAAGAAACTACACAACAATTCATCAACATTAGCTTAATATCAAGTAACCCAATAAGTAGTCAAAACTAGGGTTCATCAATTCCCATGGGTTCATAGGTAATTTATGTTAAAATCATCAATACAATATCAATTGGATCATAATTCAATGGAGGTTTTGGGATATTTGTAAGAGTTTTGGGTTTTCAATTTGGAAGAATGAAGTCTTTAGGGTGTTAACTACTTATATAGTTAATTAAAATACCCATAAGACCCTTAATAAACTTCCTAATTCACCCCTGACTTGGCAAAAAAATATGCACGCAGGAAACAGCCCATGACGACCTGCCCATGACGGGGCGTCATGACTTAAACGGGGCGTCATGGCCTTCCGTTGCAAGAAACAGTGGCTTGCCAAAGGTCCCCTATACACCCTTGGACAAGTCCCCCACGACGAGACCCTTGTGATGGGGCGTCACAGCCATGACAGGCCATTGAGAGCTCCGTCGCCAAGGCTGCCTAGGACAACCTGCCATCAGCTTTTGGGAGGACCCTTCGATGGTCCTTGGGGATAATTTCCCGGACGTTTCCAACCCAAATACGATCGTATACGAAACTCTCCTAGACGTACAAGGTTGACTCAAGGCATATCTTTCGAATGCCTTGGACGTTCTTGGTCGTTTGACCTCCAAACTTCACGAAACTTTAACCACTGCCTATACATACTATATTAACTCTATTAAGAACCTTAAAACACCTTTAAACACATATAAACACATAAAACCACATAAGAGACATTTAGGTGACTTAGTTGTCAAACGTCTTTGTCGTCCCTTGACGTTTGACTTCCAACACCTCTAATATTTTAGATACTGCCTCTATACCACATATCAAAAATATTTAGGACCTTAGAACACCAAGACCAATATGTTAGGCTCTGGTTAACCTATGTCGTTTTCGAGGTCTTACATAGGGTTAGTGTTAAGGTTTTGGGTTCTTTTAGATTTTTGGGTTTAGGGTGTAGAATTTGAGGTTTAATTACAATGGTTTAGTGTTTATGTTTTATGTTTTGGTATTTTGGGCTTGGTGTTTAGGATTTATGGTAGGTTTAGGGTAATGGTTATTGTTAGGGTTAGGGTTAGGGTTTAGGTTGTTTTTAGGTTTTAGGGTTTGAGTTTAAGGATTTGAGTTGTAATATTTATGGTTTAGTGTTTAACATTAGGGTTTTGGTATTTTTGGCTATGAGTTTAGGGTATAGGGTTTAGGGTTAGGGTTAAAGATAGGGTTAGGGTTAGGTTTGGGGTTAGGATTATGGTTAGTATTAGGGTTAGGGTGTAGTTTTTGTTTAGGTTTTATGGTTCAGGGTTTAGCATTTAAAGTTTAAATTCTATGGTTTAGTATTTAATGTTTGCGTTTTGATATTTTTGGCTTAGGGTTTTGGATTTATGGTTTAGGGTTAAGGTTAGGGTTAGGGTTAGGGTTAGTTTTTATTTTAAGTTTTTGAGTTTAGATTTTAGGATTAGGGGTTTAATATCAATGGTTTAGTGTTTAATGTTTGGGTTTTGGTATTTTGGGCTTGGGGTTAAGGATTTATGGTAGGGTTAGGGTTGGGTTTAGGTTGTTTTTTAGGTTTTAGGGTTAATAATTTGAGTTGTAATATCTATGGTTTATTGTTTAATGCTAGGGTTTTTGTATATTAGGCTTTGGGTTTAGGGTTTAGGGTAAGGGTTAGGGTTAAGGATATGGTTAGGGCTAGGGTTCTTGTTAGGGTTAGGGTTATTTTTTTTTAGGTTTTAGGTTTTAGGGTTTAGCATTTTTGGTTTAAAATCTATGGTTTTGTGTTTAATGTTTAGGTTGAGGTATTTTGGTCTTAATGTTTTGCGTTAAATGTTAGGGTTAGTGTTAGGGTTAGTGTTAGTGTTTGTGTTAGTGTTAGGGTTTATGTTTTTTTTAGGTTTTAGGGTTTATGGTTTAGGATTTGAGGTTTAAATTGTATGGTTTCGTGATTAATGTTTGGGTTTTCATATTATAGACTTAGTGTTTAGGGTTTAGGGTATAGGGTTAGGGATAGGGTTAGGATTAAGGTTAGGATGTAGTTTTTTTTTAGTTTTTATGGTTCATGGTTTTGCATTTGAGGTTTAAGATTTATGGTTTAGTATTTAATGTTTGGGTTTTCGTATTTAAGGCGTAGGGTGTTGGGTTTCGTGTTTAGGGTTAGGGTTAGGGTTGAGATTTGGGTTAGGGTTTGGGTTAGGGTTTTGGATTCTCTTAGGTTCTTGGGTTTAGTGTTTAGGATTTGAGGTTTAATATCAAATGTTTAGTGTTTAATGTTTTGATTTTGGTGTTTTGGGATTGGGTTTAGGATTTATGGTATGCTTAGGGTTAGGGTTAGGATTTAGATTGTTTTCTAGGTTTTAGTGTTTGGGGTTAGGGATTTGAGTTGTAATATCTATGGTTTAGTGTTCAATGTTAGGGTTTATTTATTTTAGGCTTTGGGTTTAGGGTTTAGGGTTTAGGGTTAAGGTTAAAGATATGTTTGGGTTAGGGTTCGTGTTAGGGATAGGGTTAAGGTTAGGGTTTAGTGTTCTTTTAGGTTTTAGGTTTTGGTGTTTAGGATTTTGAATTTAAAATCTTTGGTTTAGTGTTAAATGTTTGTGTTTTGGTATTTTGGGCTTGGGGTTTTGGGTTAATAGTATAGGGTTAGGGTTTATTTGTTTTTAGTAGGGATTGTGGTTTAGGATTTAAGGTTTAAAATCTATGGTTTAGTGTTTGATGTCTGGGTTTTTATATTTTGGACTAAGGTTGTTTTTGGACTTAGGGTTTAGGTTTAGGGTGTAGGTTCTTTTTAGGTTTTATGATTCAGGGTTTAGCATTTGAGGTTTAGAATCTATTATTTAGTGTTTAATATTTGGGTTTTTGTATTTTGGGCTTTGGGTTTAGTGTTTATGGTAAGGTTAGTGTTAGGGTTAATGTTAGGGTTAGGGTTAAGGTTAGAGTTTTTTGTTATTTTAGATTTTTGGGTTTAGGGTGCAGCATTTGAGGTTTAATATCAATGGTTTAGTGTTTATTGTTTAAGTTTTTGTATTTTGGGCTTGGTATTTACGGTTTATGGTAGGGTTAGGGTAATGGTTCATATTGGGATTAGGGTTAGGGTTTAGGTTGTTTTTAGGTTTTAGGGTTGAGTTTAATGATTTGAGTTATAATATTTATGGTTTAGTGTTTAACGTTAGGGTTTGTTTGAGTTTAGGGTATAGGGTTTAGGGTTAGGGTTAAGGATAGGGTTAGGGTTGGGGTTAGGATTAGTATTAGGATTAGGGTTAGGGTTTAGTTTTTTTTTTAGGTTCTATAGTTTAGGGTTTAGCATTTTGAGATTCAAAATCTATGGTTTAGTATTTAATGTTTGGGTTTTGTTATTTTGGTCTTAGGGTTTCGGGTTTATGGTTTAGAGTTAGGGTTAGGGTTAAGGTTAGGGTTAGGTTTAGGGGTTAGGGTTAGGGTTTTGTTTTTTTTAAGGTTTTTGGGTTTAGGTTTTAGGATTTGAGGCTTAATATTAATGGTTTAGTGTTTAATGTTTGGGTTTTGGTATTTTGACCTTGGGGTTTAGGATTTATGGTAGGGTTAGAGTTTAGGTTGTTTTTAGGTTTTAGGGTTTGGGGTTAAGGATTTGAGTTGTAATATCTATGGTTTGGTGTTAAATGTTAGGGTTTTGGTATTTTGTGCTTTTTGTTTTGGGTTTAGGGTTTAGGGTTAGGGTTAAGTATAGTGTTAGGGCTAGGTTTCGTGTTAGGTATAGGGTTAGGGTTAGGGTTTAGGTTATTTTTGGGTTTTAGGTTTTGGGGTTTAGGATTTTTGGTTTACAATCTGTGGTTTAGTATTTAATGTTTAGGTTTAGGTATTTTGGGCTTAATATTTATGGTTAATGGTTTAAAGTTAGGGTTAGGGTTAAGGTTAGTGTTAGTGTTAGGGTTAGGGCTTAGGTATTTTTTGATTTTAGGGATTGTGGTTTAGGATTTGAGATTTAAAATCTATGGTTTAGTGTGTAATGTTTGGGTTTTTGTGTTTTAGACTTCGGTTTTAGGGTTTAGGGTTCAGGTTTAGGGTTATAGTTAGGATTAAGGTTAGTATGTAGGTTTTTTTTAGGTTTTATGCTTCATGGTTTATCATTTGAGGTTTAAAATCTATGGTTTAGTATTTAATGTTTGGGCTTTGGTATATTAGGGTTTAGGCTTAGGGTTAGGATCAAGATTAGGGTTAGGGTTAGGTTTTGTTTAGTTTTTTGGGTTTAGGGTTTAGGATTTGAGGCTTAATATTAATGGTTTAGTGTTTAATGTTTGGGTTTTGGTATTTTGACCTTGGGGTTTAGGATTTATGGTAGGGTTAGAGTTTAGGTTGTTTTTAGGTTTTAGGGTTTGGGGTTAAGGATTTGAGTTGTAATATCTATGGTTTGGTGTTAAATGTTAGGGTTTTGGTATTTTGTGCTTTTTGTTTTGGGTTTAGGGTTTAGGGTTAGGGTTAAGTATAGTGTTAGGGCTAGGTTTCGTGTTAGGTATAGGGTTAGGGTTAGGGTTTAGGTTATTTTTAGGTTTTAGGTTTTGGGGTTTAGGATTTTTGGTTTACAATCTGTGGTTTAGTATTTAATGTTTAGGTTTAGGTATTTTGGGCTTAATATTTATGGTTAATGGTTTAAAGTTAGGGTTAGGGTTAAGGTTAGTGTTAGTGTTAGGGTTAGGGCTTAGGTATTTTTTGATTTTAGGGATTGTGGTTTAGGATTTGAGATTTAAAATCTATGGTTTAGTGTGTAATGTTTGGGTTTTTGTGTTTTAGACTTCGGTTTTAGGGTTTAGGGTTCAGGTTTAGGGTTATAGTTAGGATTAAGGTTAGTATGTAGGTTTTTTTAGGTTTTATGCTTCATGGTTTATCATTTGAGGTTTAAAATCTATGGTTTAGTATTTAATGTTTGGGCTTTGGTATATTAGGGTTTAGGCTTAGGGTTAGGATCAAGATTAGGGTTAGGGTTAGGTTTTGTTTAGTTTTTTGGGTTTAGGGTTTAGGATTTGAGGTTTAATATCAATGGTTTAGTGTTTAATGTTTGGGTTTTGGTATTTTGGGCTTGGGGTTTAGGATTTATGGTAGGGTTAGGGTTAAGGTTAGGGTTTAGGTTATTTTTTAGGTTTTAGAGTTTGGGGTTAAGTGTTTGAGTTGTAATATCTATTGTTTAGTGTTAAATGTTAGGGTTTTTGTATTTTGTTCTTTTGATTTAGGGTTTAGGGTTTAGGGTTAGGGTTAAGGATAGGGTTGGGATTAGGGTTCATGTTAAGGATAGGGTTAGGGTTAGGGTTTATGTTTTTTTTATGTTTTAGGTTTTCGTGTTAGGATTTTTTATTTAAAATATATGGTTTAGTGTTTAATGTTTGGGTTTAGGTTTGGGGGCCTAATGTTTCAGGTTAATGGTTTAGAGTTTGTGGTTTAGGATTTCAGGTTCAAAATCTATGGTTTAGTGTTTAATGTTCGGGTTTTAGTATTTTGGACTTAGTGTTTATTTTTTTGACTTAGGGTTTAGGGTTTAGGGTATAAGGTTGGGGTTAGGGTTAGGGTTAGGATTAGGATTAGGGTTAGGGTGTAGGTTTTTTTTAGGTTTATAGTTTAGGGTTTAGCATTTGAGGTTTAAAATCTATGGTTTAGTATTCAATGTTTGAGATTTGGTATTTGGGCTTAGGGTTTAGGGTTTTATCGTTTAGAGTTAGGGTTAGGGTTCATGTTAGGGATAGGGTTAGGCTTAGGGTTTAGTTTTTTTAGGTTTTTGGGTTTAGGGTTTAGGATTTGAGGTTTAATATCAATGGTTTAGTGTTTGACAATTGGGTTTTGGTATTTTGGGCTTGGAGTTTAGGATTTATGGCAGGTTTAGGGTTAGGTTAGGGTTTAGGTTGTTTTTTAGGTTTTAGGGTTTAGGTTAAGGAATTGAGTTATAATATCTATGGTTTAGTGTTCAATTTTTGGGTTTTGGTATTTTTGTATTTGGGTTTAGGTTAAGGGTTTAGGGTTTAGGGTTTAGGGTTAGGGTTAGGGTTAAGGTTAATGTTTATTGTTTTTTAGGTTTTAGGTTTTGGGGTTTAGGATTTTCGGTTTAAAATCTATGGTTTAGTGTTTAATATTTGGGTTTTTTGTATTTCGGGCTTAGGGTTTGGGGTTAATTGTTTATGGTTAGGGTTAGGGTTAAGGTTAGGGTTAGCGTTTGGATTTGGGTTTGGATTAGGGTTATTAGTTTTTTTTTTAGGTTTTACGATTTGTGGTTTAAGATTTGAGGTTTAAAATTAATGATTTAGTGTTTAATGTCTGGATTTTTGTATTTTGGACTAAGGTTTTTTTAGGTTTTATGATTTAAGGTTTAGGATTTGAGGTTTAAAATCTGTTGTTTAGTGTTTAATATTTGGGTTTTGGTATTTTGGGCTTTGGGTTTAGGGTTTATGGTAGGGTTAGTGTTAGGGTTAATGTTAGGGTAAGGGTTAGGTTTTAGGTTGTTTTTTAATTTTTAGGGTTTGGGGTTATTTGAGTTGTAATATCTATGGTTTACTGTTTAATGTTAGTGTTTTGGTATTTTTGGCTTTGGGTTTTGGGTTAAGGTTAAGGATAGGGGTACGGTTAGTGTTAGGGATAGGGTTTGGGTTAGGGTTTAGTTTGTTTTTTTTAGGTTTTAAGTTTTGGGGTTTAGAATTTTTGGTTTAAAATCTATGGTTTAGTGTTTAATATTTGGGTTTTGGTATTTTGGTCTTGGGGTTTTGGGTTAATGGTTTAGGGTTAGGGTTAGGGTTAAGGTTAGGGTTAGGATTATGGTTTAAGTTTTTTTATTACGTTTTAGGATTTGGGTTAAAAACTTGAGTTGTAATATCTATGGTTAAGTGTTCAATGTTAGGCTTTTGATATTTTGGTCATTGGGTTAAAGGTTAAGGTTTTAGGGCTAGGGTTAAGGATAGGGTTAGGTTAGGGTTTGTGTTAGGGTTAGGGTTAGGGTTTGGGTTAGGGTTTGTGTTAGGGTTAGGGTTTATTTTTTTTAGGTTTTAGGCTTTGTGCTTTAGGATTTGAGGTTTAAAATCTATGGTCTAGTGTTTAATTTTTGGTTTTCGTACTTTGGACTTAGCTTTTTCTTTGGACTTAGGGTTTAGGGTTAGGGTGTAGGGTTTTTTAACAAAATGGATCATGGTTTATCATTTGAATTTTAAAATCTATTGTTTAGTATTTAATGTTTGGGTTTTGGTATTTTGGGTTTTTTTGGGTTTATGGTTTAGAGTTTGGGTTAGGGTTAAGGTTTGGGTTAGGGTTATTGTTAGGGTTTTGGGTTCTTTTACATTTTTGTTTTTAGGGTGCTGAATTTGAGGTTTAATATCAATGGTTGAGTGTTTATTGTTTAAGTTTTGGTATTTTGGTGTTTAGGGTTTATGGTAGGGTTAGGGTAATGGTTATTGTTAGGGTTAGGTTAGGGTTTAGGTTGTTTTTAGGTTTTAGGGTTTGAGTTTAAGGATTTGAGTTGTAATATTTATGGTTTACTGTTTAACGTTAGGGTTTTTGTATTTTTGGCTATGAGTTTAGGGTATAGGGTATAGGGTTAGGGTTACGGATATAGTAAGGGTTAGGGTTGGGGTTAGGATTAGGGTTAGGATTAGGTTTAGGGTTTAGTTTTTTTTTAGGTTTTATGGTTCAGGGTTAGCATTTAAAGTTTAATATCTATGGTTTAGTATTTAATGTTTGGGTTTTGATTTATTTGGCTTAGGGTATTGGGTTTATGGTTTAGAGGTAGGGTTAGGGTTAAGGTTAGGGTTAGTTTTATTTTTAGGTTTTTGAGTTTAGATTTTAGGATTTGAGGTTTAATATCAATGGTTTTGAGTTTAATGTTTGGGTTTCGGTATTTTGGGCTTGGGGTTTAGGATTTATGGTAGGCTTAGGGTTGCGTTTAGGTTGTTTTTTAGGATTTAGGGTTTGGGGTTAAGAATTTGAGTTGTAATATCTATGGTTTAGTGTTTAATGTTAGGGGTTTTGTATATTAGGCTTTGGGTTTAGGGTGTAGGGTAAGGGTTAGGGTTAAGGATATGGTTAGGGATAGGGTTCGTGTTAGGATGTAGTTTTTTTTTAGGTTTTATGCTACATGGTTTATCATTTGAGGTTTAAAATCTATGGTTTAGTATTAATGTTTGGGTTTTTGTATATTGGGCTTAGGGTTTCGAGTTTAGGGTTAGGTTAGGGTTAGGATAAAGATTAAGGTTAGAGTTAGTTTTTTTTTTAGTTTTTTGGGTTTAGGATTTAGGATTTGAGATTTAATATCAATGGTTTAGTGTTTAATGTTTGGGTTTTGGTATTTAGGGCTTGGGGTTTAGGATTTATGGTAGGGTTATATTTTGGGTTAGGGTTTAGGTTATTTTTTAGGTCTTAGGGTTTGGGGTTAAGTATTTGAGTTGTAATATCTATGGTTTAGTGTTAAATATTAGGGTTTTTGTATTTTGTAATTTGGATTTAGGGTTTAGGGTTTAGGGTTAGAGTTAAGGATAGGGTTAGGGCTAGGGTACGGGTTAGGGATAGGGATAGGGTTAGGGTTTATTTTTTTTTTATGTTTTAGGTTTTGGGGTTAGGATTTTTTGTTTAAAATATATAGTTTAGTGTTTAATGTTTGGGTTTAGGTTTTTTGGGCTTAATGTTTTAGGTTAATGGTTTAAGGTTTCGGTTAGGGTTAGGGCTTATTTTTTTTTGTTAAGTTTTAGAGTTTGTGGTTTAGGATTTGAGTTCAAAATCTATGGTTTAGTGTTTAATGTTAGGGGTTTTGTATATTAGGCTTTGGGTTTAGGGTGTATGGTAAGGGTTAGGGTTAAGGATATGGTTAGGGATAGGGTTCGTGTTAGGATGTAGTTTTTTTTTAGGTTTTATGCTACATGGTTTATCATTTGCGGTTTAAAATCTATGGTTTAGTATTAATGTTTGGGTTTTTGTATATTTGGCTTAGGGTTTCGAGTTTAGGGTTAGGTTAGGGTTAGGATAAAGATTAGGGTTAGAGTTAGTTTTTTTTTAGTTTTTTGGGTTTAGGATTTAGGATTTGAGATTTAATATCAATGGTTTAGTGTTTAATGTTTGGGTTTTGGTATTTAGGGCTTGGGGTTTAGGATTTATGGTAGGGTTATATTTTGGGTTAGGGTTTAGGTAATTTTTTAGGTCTTAGGTTTTGGGGTTAAGTATTTGAGTTTTAATATCTATGGTTTAGTGTTAAATATTAGGGTTTTTGTATTTTGTACTTTGGATTTAGGGTTTAGGGTTTAGGGTTAGAGTTAAGGATAGGGTTAGGGCTAGGGTACGGGTTAGGGATAGGGATAGGGTTAGGGTTTAGTTTTTTTTTATGTTTTAGGTTTTGGGGTTTGGATTTTTTGTTTAAAATATATAGTTTAGTGTTTAATGTTTGGGTTTAGGTTTTTTGGGCTTAATGTTTTAGGTTAATGGTTTAAGGTTTCGGTTAGGGTTAGGGCTTATTTTTTTTTGTTAGGTTTTAGAGTTTGTGGTTTAGGATTTGAGTTCAAAATCTATGCTTTAGTGTTTAATGTTTGTATTTTCGTATTTTGGACTTTGTGTTTTTTTTTGACGTATGATTTAGGGTTTAGGGTATAGGGTTAGGGTTAGGGTTAGGATTAGGGTTAGGGTGTAGTTTTTTTTTAGGTTTATAGTTCAGGGTTTAGCATTTGAGGTTTAAAATCTATTGTTTCGTATTTAAAGTTTGGGATTTGGTATTTTGAGCTTAGGGTTTTGGGTTTTATAGTTTAGAGTTAGGATTAGGGTTCATGTTTGGGATAGGGTTAGGGTTAGGGTTTAGGTTTCTTTTAGGTTTTTGGGTTTAGGGTTTAGGATTTGAGGTTTAATATCAATGGTTTAGTGTTTAATGTTTGGGTTTTGGTATTTTGGGCTTGGGCTTTACGATTTATGGTAGGGTTAGGGTTAGGTTAGGGTTGAGGTTGTTTTTTAGGTTTTAGGGTTTGGTTAAGGATTTGAGTTGTAATATCTATGGTTTAGTGTTCAATGTTAGGGTTTTGGTATTTTGGGCTTTGGGTTTAGGTTTTGGTATTTTGGGCTTTGGGTTTAGGTTTAGGGTTTAGGGTTTAGGGTTTAGGGTTGGGGTTAAGGATAGGGTTAGTATAAAGGTTAAGGTTTAGTGTTTTTTTGGGTTTTAGGTTTTGGGTTTTAGGATTTTCGGTTTAAAATATATGGTTTAGTGTTTAATGTTTGGGTTTTTTTATTTCGGGCTTAGGGTTTTGGGTTAATTGTTTATGGTTAGGGTTAGGGTCTGGGTTTGGGTTAGGGTTAGGGTTTAGTTTTTTTTTAGGTATTAGGGTTTGTGGTTTAAGATTTGAGGTTTAAAATTTATGGTTTAGTGTTTAATGTCTGGGTTTTTGTATTTTGGACTAAGGTTTTTTTTAGGTTTTATGATTCAAGGTTTAGAATCTGAGGTGTAAAATCTATTGTTTAGTGTTTAATATTTGGGTTTTGGTATTTTGGGATTTGGGTTTAGGGTTTATGGTAGGGTTGGTGTTAGGGTTAATGTTAGGGTAAGGGTTAGGTTTTAGGTTGTTTTTTATGTTTTAGGGTTTGGGGTTATTCGAGCTGTAATATCTATGGTTTACTGTTTAATGTTACGGTTTTGGTATTTTTGGCTTTGGGTTTTGGGTTAAGGTTAAGGATAGGGTTACGGTTAGTGCTAGGTGTCATGACCCAGATTCTGGAATTCGAATTTCCACTGGCGTCATTGACCTCTCAGAGGTCGTAGACAATTCTCTTCTTGCATTCATCACATTCATACGGTTAATTTTAGCGGAAAATTTAAAACTTTTTGTTTATAGTTGAAGTATACATAGATTTCATATAAACGCATATTTGTAAGAAGGTTCATTGCTCATACATAAACCATCTAATTATAACATCATGCAACTAGAAAGAAATGGAATCTCATGTCATAAGTGATACTTGCAAAAACGGCATCATTACAAGCGTCTGAATAAAATAGGAAAGAAACACAAGTGGAACCTACACCACTAGTTCAAACCTACTACTAAGCAAGAAATATAAAGGAAGGCATCCTCGAATGCATGAGGACCTACCAAGTCCGGATGAAATCTCTGAGTACAAACAGCTACAATGATACCCTCAACGTCCACCTGAGCCTGCACCTAAAATAGTAATATTGTATGGAATTAGTACACACTTGTACTAAATATGGGTACATGCAACAACACATAGCGGTAATGCATGAACAAGGATGGCTCTTCCTAATCAACATGCTTTCTTAGAAGGTCAAGTCTCTTAACTTTGACTATTTCGTGATAGGAAGGTCATGCCATGAATATGTCACACATCATACACACATAGGTACACATAATATACATTTCATGTTTCATATAGTATACATTTCATTTCCATGAGATCTTGGAATCATGGAAGTAGCATTAAGACATCTCATGTGAGGGCCCAACATATGGGATCTCAATCCGAGGGTCTCCTTTAGCAAACACAGATCCTGCTTCATTAATTCATTTGTACTTCACATTATTCATTTCATTCATTCATAGACTTGTGTGAACACCAGCTATACCTAGGATAAAGTTTAAGACTCTCATCGGGATCATGAAGTGCAATGACTAAGAATGACCTAATGTCAATACTTGAGTCTGGTGTCACCTCCTGATTGTCTTGCACAAACACCTTCGGTATCATTCATTTCATTATCTTTCATACTTTGAGGAACTTCAACTTTAAACGACATAGATCATGTGAGCTCATGAAATCCGGTGTCTTCCTCACACCGAAAAGAGGTGGAGTCACTGGCCAAGGTGAAACCAAAACATTCTAGCTTCATGGGTTCGAACCAAGCTAGTTCCCTATGTTGGCAGCATAGTTCAAAGACTAGGAGATTTAGGGAAACACATATCCATCTTGGTGGACAGTCTCATCTCATGAGATTTATGTGAACCTCCGCCCTTCCCGAAAGAAGGCATCACCACTCATAACTAGCCTATCGGTGCTCCGTTTAAAGTTCCTTTTTACATTCAACTCATACATCATCGAAGCTTGCTTCTAGCATGAGGAAGTCATAGCTCATTAGATGATTTCTCATCTCTTCTTTACGAATTAAGTGTGACTTGTCCTTACACTTACATATAGAGTGTGATTGAGACTTGTCTCTTAATATTCAACACTCGCTTCGGTGAGTACTTTTGGTGACCTTATATTCGCGTAGGTACAACTTGTCTCACTTGCAGTAGCCTCATATTGTAGTGCCACCCTGTTCTTTCTTAACATCTTCTCATTTCATCTTTACTCACCTTTCATTATTTGTTCATCGGTTAACATAGATAAGCTCTCTTAGAAATTGCATTTAGTGACATTGCTTTTTAAGCATAGATGAAGCTTGTCTAACTTGCACTAGCCTATCATCATGTAGTCACTCTTTTATTTACATATTAACTATGTATTCATTCTTAACACTTTCTTTTGGAATATGCTTGAGACTTGACTCCTACATCATTCTACACTCCCATAAGTGAGTACGTTTCGTAATATTTACTGAGGCTTGGTTGAGACTTGTCTCACCATTCATCTTAGCCTCTTATCATGTTGTCACTGTTTTCATTAGCATCATAGTATAATTTAATTACTCACCTCATTACGTGAATGTTCATTTAATAATCTTACCATTAACTCATGTTCTTAACCAATTCGGGTTACTCATAATTGACTAAGTGTTTCATGACCATCTAAGTATATGTTGTGTAAGACTTATGCATTTTACACATGCAGCCAAGGGACCCAAGTTTAATCGGCTGCATTTTATTTAATTATATGTGAGACTTATGTGTCTCCCAATTTCGGCCAAGAGGACCCATATTCGAATCCCTTGTGCAGCACTTTATTTTTAATTATTTAAAGTGTTAAGTGTCTCCATAAATTCGGCCAAGAGGACCCATGTTCGAATCCCTTGGGCAGCACTTTAATTTTAATTATTTACAGTGTTAAGTGTCTCCATAAATTCGGCCAAGAGGACCCATGTTCGAATCACTTGAGCAGCACTTTGTTTTTAATTATTTAAAGTGTTAAGTGTCTCCATAAATTCGGCTAAGAGGACACATGTTCGAATCTCTTGGGCAGCACCTTATTTTTAATTATTTAGAGAGCTAAGTGTCTTCCTAAATTCGGCCAAGAGGATCTGGGATCGAATCCCAGTGGCCTCATCTTTTATTACTTTTTTTTGGTGTGAGATTTATGTATCTCACACCCTTGTCCAAGGATCCAAGTTCGAATCCCCCTTCCCTCACTATTTTCTTTTTCTTTTAATTCTAAGATTCTTTCAACCTGCCCAACTTCGAATCCCGTCTCTCACCCTATTTTATTTTATTTTATTTTAAGGGTTAACCTCTTAGTATTAGGACCTTAAGAATTTCGAGATTCACTCTAAATGGCAGCAACTATTCCACTTCATATATATTAGTGACTAGCCAAAACCATATTCATTTAACATAAAGTTTTAATTCACTTTGTTACATTTAGCCTAGGCGTTTAACTCATAGTTTTACATATTCTTTTGACCAATTAATTAAGGACTTTACTTTCACTTTCTTATTCATGAACATCACGATTTATTTTGCATGTTAAACACACAACATTGCATAACACATGATTCACCATTTTCTTCAAGTTAACAGCAATACAATTACGGAAAACAACATGTTTTATGCACATATGACATTCAACATTCGGAGGTACATAACAAATCATGAACAGCCTATAACACACATTACAAACAACCACAATCATTCCTAAAATAATCTACCTAAAGTCATACCAATTCATGCATCAATTTGTTCATAGGATCTAATGACAGGGGAATGCAACGGGGGACAACCTTATTTTTTTGATTGGATTTAAACTGAACCTTAGGGGACTCTTGGGAAAGGGACCAAGAGAGAATAAAACACATACCTTTTCAGCCTTGACAACCAGCCACAACCACACACCCCAGCCCACACACAAACCTTTCTTCCGAGCTTTGATTCTTGTTTGCAAGTGAATTTCTTTACTTAAAACACTTAGGCGTAAGAATTCTCCTTTTTGCTTTTCGATGGCTGCAGCAAACAACACTTTTAGAATAGTGAGTTTTACATTTATATTCTATTTTTGAAGTGTGGGATAAGGCTGAAAACGTTTTTAGGAGTAAATTAAAGAATAAGAGTGGGCAAGAAGCACACTCCTAGTGGGAGTTGTGCGCCCCTTTTTGTGGGAATTGTTGTTCACTAATTCAACACAATTTTAATTATAAAATCAGATTATAATTATATATAAGTTATTATACTACCCCTCCTTATTTTAATTAATTTTAAATCAATTAATTCATGCCCCCTTATGCCTCCAACTCGGCTCAAACCCGACTGTGGAGGTAAGGTCAATCTCGGGTTTGACCACCAAGATTTGACTTATTTTAACTAATTAATATCTTTATTTAATTAATTAAATATCAGCCTAGGGTAATTGTTATACTACCCCTAGCCCCAAAATTACCTTTATACCCTTAGAACCCTTAAAACCTAGGACTAACCCTCTACGTCCGGTTAAGACTCATCTGAGTGAATCCTAGTATTCGGGTACACTACATGGCTGGAACGTACTCTGCCTAACTCAACTAACTCACCAAGTTGGTTGGCTTGGCTGGTGCATAGGTTCAGAGGTCTGGTTCCATGCACATCAAGTCGTTTGAACCTGGTCTAACCTAGGCATTCTAGGTACGTTTAGGCGTTACTTAGAGTAGTCATTTTCGGGTTGTCACATTAGGGATTGGGTTAGGGTTAGGGTTTAGGGTTTTTTTAGGTTTTAAGTTTTGGGGTTTAGAATTTTTGGTTTAAAATTGATGGTTTAGTGTTTAATATTTGGGTTTTGGTATTTTGGTCTTGGGGTTTTGGGTTGATGGTTTAGGGTTAGGGTTAGGGTTTAAGTTGTTTTTTACGTTTTAGAGTTTAGGTTAAAAACTTGAGTTGTAATATCTATGGTTTAGTGTTCAATGTTAGGGTTTTGGTATTTTGGTCATTGGGTTAAGGGTTTAGGGTTAGGGTTAAGAATAGGGTTAGGTCAGGGTTTGTGTTAGGGTTAGGGTTAGGGTTAGGGTTAATGTTAGGGTTAGGTTTTAGGTTTTTTTTAGGTTTTAGGGTTTGTGGTTTAGGATTTGAGGTTTAAAATCTATGGTCTAGTGTTTAATGTCTGGTTTTCGTACTTTGGACTTAGCGTTTTTTTTGGACTTAGGGTTTAGGGATATGGTGTACGTTTTTAAAAAAAATTGTTTAGGGTTTATCATTTGAATTTTAAAATCTATTGTTTACTATTTAATGTTTGGGTTTTGGTATTTTGGGTTTATGGTTTTGGGTTTAGGGTTTAAAGTTAGGGTTAGTGTTAAAGTTAGGGTTAGGGTTAGTGCTAGGGTTTTGGGTTCTTTTAGATTTTTGGGTTTAGGGTGCAGAATTTGAGGTTTAATATCAATGGTTTAGTGTTTATTGTTTAAGTTTTGGTATTTTGGGCTTGGTGTTTAGGGTTTATGGCAGGGTTAGTGTAATGGTTGTTGTTAGGGTTAGGGTTAGGGTTTAGGTTGTTTTTAGGTTTTAGGGTTTGAGCTAAAGGATTTGAGATGTAATATTTATGGTTTAGTGTTTAACGTTAGGGTTTTGGTATTTTTGGCTATGAGTTTATGGTATAAGATTTAGGGTTAAGGTAAAGGATAGGGTTAGGTTTAGTGTTGGGGTTAGGAGTAGGGTTAGGATTAGGGTTAGGGTATAGGTTTTTATTTAGGTTTTATGGTTCAGGGTTTAGCATTTAAAGTTTAATATCTATGGTTTAGTATTTAATGTTTTGGTTTTGATATTTTTGGCTGAGGGTTTTGGGTTTATGGTTTAGAGTTAGGGTTAGGGTTAAGGTTAGGGTTAGGGTTAGGGTTAGTTTTTTTTAAGGTTTTTGAGTTTAGATTTTAGTATTTGAGGTTTAATATCAATGGTTTAGTGTTTAATGTTTGGGTTTTGGTATTTTGGGCTTGGGTTTAGGATTTATGGTAGGGTTAGGGTTGCGTTTAGGTTGTTTTTTAGGTTTTAGGGTTTGGGATTAAGAAATTGAGTTGTAATATCTATGGTTTAGTGTTTAATGTTAGGGTTCTTATTTATTAGGCTTTGGGTTTAGGGTTTAGGGTACGGGTTAGAGTTAAGGATAGGGTTAGGGCTAGGGTTCATGTTAGGATTAGGGTTAGTTTTTTTTTAGGTTTTAGGTTTTGGGGTTTAGCATTTTTGGTTTAAAATCTGGGTTTAGGTTTAGGGTTAAAGAAAGGTTTGGGTTAGGGTTCGTGTTAGAGATAGGGTTAGGGTTAGGGTTTAGTGTTCTTTTAGGTTTTAGGTTATGGGGTTTAGAATTTTCGTTTAAAAATCTTTGGTTTAGTGTTTAATGTTTGTGTTTTGGTATTTTGGGCTTGGGATTTTGAGTCAATAGTCTAGGGTTAGGGTTAGGGTTAGGGTTAGGGTTAGGGTTAGTATTAGGGTTAGGGTTAGGTTTTAGTTTTTTTTAGGTTTTAGGGATTGTGGTTTTGGATTTGAGGTTTAAAATCTATTGTTTAATGTTTAATGTCTGGGTTTTTATATTTTGGACTAAGGTTGTTTTTGGACTTAGGGTTTAGGTTTAGGGTGTAGGTTCTTTTTGGTTTTATGATTCAGGGTTTATCATTTGAGGTTTAGAATCTATTGTTTAGTGTTTAATATTTGGGTTTTTGTATTTTGGGCTTTCGGTTTAGTGTTTATGGTAAGGTTAGTGTTAGGATTAATGTTAGGGTTAGGGTTAGGGTTAAGGTTTTGGGTTCTTTTAGATTTTTGGGTTTAGGGTGCAGAATTTGAGTTTTATTGTCAATGGTTTATTGTTTATTGTTTAAGGTTTGGTATTTTGGGCTGGGTGTTTAGGGTTTATGGTAGGGTTAGGGTAATGGTTAATGTTAGGATTAGGATTAGGTTTTACGTTGTTTTTAGGTTTTAGGGTTGAGGTTAATGATTTGAGTTGTAATATCTATAGTTTAGTGTTTAACGTTAGGGTTTTGGTATTTTTGGTTTTGAGTTTAGGGTATAGGGTTTAGGGTTAGGCTTAAGGATAGGGTTAGGGTTAGGGTTGGGGTTAGGATTAGGGTTAGGGTATAGTTTTTTTTTTAGGTTCTATTGTTCAGGGTTTAGCATTTGAGGTTCAAAATCTATGGTTTAGTATTTAATGTTTGGATTTTGTTATTTTGGGCTTAGGGTTTCGGGTTTATGGTTTAGAGTTAGGGTTAGGGTTAAGGTTAGGGTTAGGGTTAGGAATAATTTTTTTTTTTAAGGTTTTTGGGTTTAGGGTTTACGATTTGAGGTTTAATTTAGATGGTTTAGTGTATAATGTTTGAGTTTTGGTATTTTGGGCTTGGGGTTTAGGATTTATGGTAGGGTTAGGGTTAGGGTTAGGGTTTAGGTTGTTTTTAGGTTTTAGGGTTTGACGTTAAGCATTTGAGTTGTAATATCTATGGTTTGGTGCTAAATGTTAGGGTTTTGTTATTCTGTGCTTTGAATTTAGGGTTTAGGGTTTAGTGTTAGGGTTAAGTATAGGGTTAGGGCTAGGGTTCGTGTTAGGCATAGGATTAGGGTTAGGGTTTAGTTTTTTTTTTAGGTTTAGGTTTTGGGGTTTAGGATTTTTGGTTTACAATATGTGGTTTAGTGTTTAATGTTTAGGTTTAGGTATTTTGGGCTTAAAGTTTTGGGTTAATGGTTTAGAGTTAGGGTTAGGGTTAAGGTTAGTGTTAGGGTTAGTGTTAGAGTTTAGGTTTTTTTAGATTTTAGGGTTTGTGGTTTAGGATTTGAGGTTTAAAATCTATGGTTTAGTGTTTAATGTTTGGGTTTTCGTATTTTCGACTTAGGGTTTAGGGTTTAGGATTTAGGGTTAGGGTTAGAGTTAGGATTAAGGTTAGGATGTAGTTTTTTTCTAGGTTTTATGCTTCATGGTTTATCATTTGAAGTTTAAAATCTATGGTTTAGTATTAATGTTTGGGTTTTGGTATATTGGGCTTAGGGTTTTGGGGTTAGGGTTTAGGCTTAGGGTTAGGATCAAGATTAGGGTTATGGTTAGTTTTTTTTTAGTTTTTTGGGTTTAGGGTTTAGGATTTGAGATTTAATATCAATGGTTTAGTGTTTAATGCTTGGGTTATGGTATTTTGGGCTCTGGGTTTAGGATTTATGGTAGGGTTAGGGTTAGGGTTAGGGTTTAGGTTATTTTTTAGGTCTTAGGGTTTGGGGTTAAGTATTTGAGTTGTAATATCTATGGTTTAGTGTTAAATGTTAGGATTTTTGTATTTTGTACTTTGGATTTAGGGTTTATGGTTTAGGGTTAGGGTTAAGGATAGGGTTAGGGTTAGGGTTCGTGTTAGGGATAGGGTTAGGGTTAGGGTTTAGTTTTTTTTTATGTTTTATGTTTTGGGGTTAGGATTTTTTGTTTAAAATATATGGTTTAGTGTTTAATGTTTGGGTTTAGGTTTTTTGGGCTTAATGTTTTAGGTTAATGTTTTAGGGTTTAGGTTAGGGTTAGGGTTTAGTTTTTTTTTGGTTTTAGAGTTTCTGGTTTAGGATTTGAGGTTCAAAATCTATGGTTTAGTGTTTAATGTTCGTGTTTTCGTATTTTGGACTTTTGTTTTTGACTTATGATTTAGGGTTTAGGGTATAGGATTAGGGTTAGGGTTAGGGTTAGGATTAGGGTTAGGGTGTAGGTTTTTTCTAGGTTTATAGTTCAGGGTTTAGCATTTGAGGTTTAAAATCTATTATTTAGTATTTAATGTTTGGGATTTGGTATTTTGGGCTTAGGGTTTCGGGTTTTATAGTTTAGAGTTAGGGTTAGGGTTCATGTTAGGGATAGGGTTAGGGTTAGGGTTTGTGTTTGGGTTAGGGTTAGGTTTTTTTTTTTTTTTTAGGTTTTAAGGTTTGTGGTTTAAGATTTGAGTTTTAAAATGTATGGTTTAGTGTTTAATGTCCGGGTTTTTGTATTTTGGACTAAGGTGTTTTTTTTGGTTTTATGATTCAAGGTTTAGCATTTGAGGTTTAAAATATATTGTTTAGAGTTTAACATTTGGGTTTTGGTATTTTGGGCTTTGGGTTTAGGGTTTATGGTAGGGTTAGTGTTAGGGTTAATGTTAGGGTAAGGTTTAGGTTTTAGGTTGATTTTTAAGTTTTAGGGTTTGGGGTTATTCGAGTTGTAATATCGATTGTTTACTGTTTGGTATTTTTGGCTTTGGGTTTTGGGTTAAGGTTAAGGATAGGGTTACGGTTAGTGCTAGGTGTCATGACCCGGATTCCGGAATCGGAATTGCAACCGGCGTCATTGACCTCTCAGAAGTCGTAGACAAGCCTCTTCTTGCATTCATCACATTCATACGGTTAAGTTTAGCTGAAAATTTAAAACTTTTTGTTTATAGTTGAAGTATACATAGATTTCATATAAATGCATATTTGTAAGAATGTTCATTGCTCATACATCAACCATCTAATTATAAGATCATGCACCTAGAAAGAAATGTAATCTCATGTCATAAGTAATACTTGCCAAAACGGCATAATTACAAGCGTCTGAATAAAATAGGAAAGAAACACTAGTGGAACCTACCCCACTAGTTCAAACCTACTACTAAGCAAGAAATATAAAGGAAGGCATCCTCGAATGCATGAGGACCTACCAAGTCCGGATAAAATCTCTGAGTCCGAATAGCTGCAATGATACCCTCAACGTCCACCTGAGCCTGCACCTAAAATAGTAATATTGTATGGAATTAGTGCACACTTGTACTAAATATGGGTACATGCAACAACACGTAGCGGTAATGCATGAACAAACATGGCTCTTCCTAATCAACATGCTTTCTTAGAAGGTCAAGTCTCTTAACTTTGACTATTTCGTGATAGGAAGGTCATGCCATGAATATGTCACACATCATATACACATAGGTTCACATAATATACATTTCATGTTTCATATAGTATACATTTCATTTCCATGAGATCTTGGAATCATGGAAGTAGCATTAAGACATCTCATGTGAGGGCCTAACATATGGGATCTCAATCCGAGGGTCTCCATTAGCAAACACAGATCCTGCTTCATTCGTTCATTTGTACTTCAAATTATTCATTTCATTCATTCATTGACTTGTGTGAACACCAGCTATACCTAGGATAAAGTTTAAGACTCTCATCAGGATCATGAAGTGCAATGACCAAGAATGACCTAATGTCAATACTTGAGTCTGGTCTCACCTCCAGATTGTCTTGCACAAATACCTTCGGTATAATTCATTTCATTATATTTCATACTTTGAGGAACTTCAACTTTAAATGACATAGATCATGTGAGCTCATGAAATCCGGTGTCTTCCCCACACCGAAAAGAGGTGGAGTCACTGGCCAAGGTGGAACCAAAACATTCTAGATTCTTGGGTTCGAACCAAGCTAGTTCCCTATGTTGGCAGCATAGTTAAAAGACTCAGAGATTTAGGGAGACACATACCCAGAGATTGATGTGAACCTCCGCCCTTCCCGAAAGAAGGCATCACCACTCATAACTAGCCTATCGGTGCTCTTTTTAAAGTCCCTTTTTACATTCAACTCATACATCATCGAAGCTTGATTCTAGCATGAGCTAGTCATAAATCATTAGATGATTTCTCATATCTTCTATACGAATTAAGTGTGAATTTTCCTTACACTTACATATAGAGTGTGATTGAGACTTGTCTCTTAATATTCAACACTCGCTTCGGTGAGTACTTTTGGTGACCTTATATTCGCGTAGGTACAACTTGTCTCACTTGCACTAGCCTCATATTGTGGTGCCACCCTTTTCTTTCTTAACATCTTCTCATTTCATCTTTACTCACCTTTCATTATTTGTTCATCGGTTAACATAGATATGCTCTCTTAGAAATTGCATTTAGTGACATTGCTTTTTAGGCGTAGATGCAGCTTGTCTCACTTGCACTAGCCTATCATCATGTAGTCACTCTTTTCTTTACATATTAACTATGAATTCATTCTTAACACTTTCTTTTGGAATATGCTTGAGACATGACTCCTACATCATTCTACAATCCCATAGGTGAGTACGTTTGGTAACATTTACTTAGGCTTGTTTGAGACTTGTCTCACCATTCATCTTAGACTCTTATCATGTTGTCACTGTTTTCATTAGCATCATAGTATAATATAATTACACACTTCATTACGTGAATGTTCATTTAATAATCTTACCATTAACTCATGTTCTTAAATAATTCGGGTTACTCATAATTGACTAAGTGTTTCATGACCATCTAAGTATATGTTGTGTAAGACTTATGCATTTTACACATGCAGCCAAGGGACCCAAATTCAATCCTTAGTGGTTGCACTTTATTTAATTATATGTGAGACTTATGTGTCTCCCAATTTCGGCCAAGAGGACCCATGTTCGAATCTGTCACGACCCAAAATCGAGCCGCGAGTGGCACCCACACTTATCCTACTATGTGAGCAAGCCAACCAATCTAAAACCCCAACATATTGAACAAAATACAAAGCGGAAGACTTAAAACTCATTATCCCCAAAATCTGGAAGTCATCTTCACAAGAACATCTATCCTCAAGTTACTAATCTAAAAGTATCTAAGAAGCTAAAATAAATAAAAGGCTAGTCCATGCCGGAAGTTCAAGGCATCAAGACATTGAAGAGAAGATCCAGTCCAAGCTAGAAGCATTAGCTCACCCTGAAATCCGGTGTAGTGAAGACTGGCTAGAATTGCTGCTGAGTTGAAGACGACGGTACGTTTGCTGCATTCCCCAAATAACAAAGAAAGAAACAACAAGTAGGGGGTCAGTACAAAACACAAGTACTGAGTAGGTATCATCGGCCAACTCAAAATAGAAAACAGTATATATCAGTTCATATCATAAATCAACTACAATACTCAACATGTAGCAACAAGTACTATAATCATCAATAAGTACTACCAAGTTCATCCATGAGGACTCAAGCCTCAATACCACACTCATTTGGGAAATTAGGTTCATTACATTGAGTATAAAACATCTCTCAAGATTCATTATCTTTCTTCCTCTTGTGTCGGTACGTGACACTCCGATCCCCTACTACTATGTGTCGGAAACGTGACACCTCCGATCCCCTAATTTACGTGTCGGTTCGTGACACCCGATCCACTAATACTATGTGTCGGAACGTGACACTCCCGATCCTAATTATATGTGTCGAGTTCGTGACACCCGATCCACTAATACTATGTGTCGGAAA